>JAPYZA010005322.1:0-35149 GCA_030522685.1 Eupelmus azureus
TCTTATATTTAATAAGATTGTCATAAAATTTTGTGAAAACTTTAAACTTTGTAGTTGCAATAGCGATAAGTCAATAGAAATTTGAGTTGGATCAATTCTCGCAATAACTTTGGCATCAACATAGACAGCAGTAAGCAAAACTGTTGCAGCTTGCACGCAACAAATCTGATGACGTAATAGATGGCATGCATAACTTTTTTTTTGAGGGAAGCGCGCGCTCGGAAATCGGGAGAAGCGCGACGGGAAACGTGGCGCCGTGCGGCAGACTTTTGTTTCCGAAGAATCATAAAAATCACTTGCCAGCGCGCGCTCGACATAAAACCCCAAGAACAGAGAGCGACAGACATTTTTATGCGACTCACATTAATTTGCATAATCGAATATAAAATTTGAATAATGCGAGAGTTCTTTTTTCGGGCCGTTCTCTCTTTCTCCCTCTCCTTGCAGTCGTATGTCATTACTGAGTTAAGGGGTAATACGAAAGTTGCGAAGGTCCTTCCTACAGATATACGGAAAAATCGCGAAATGCGCACTGCGCGCGATCGTAATTAAAATTTATGCTTCGTTTTTATGCATGCACTCTTCGACTTTTACTCGTTCCGCTCCATGTGGAATACCGCGTAAATTATATGCAATATTTGTTAATAGACAAATAAAATGGCATGCATTCGTAAATGGGCAAATTCCTTTTAGAACTTATAATAAAAATTTAATTGATTAATATAAAATTCATACTTAAAAAAGTAACTTGTGCTGTATAAATAGTTTTAAGTATTAAAGTATAAAATTTTTTTTTTAAATTTGAATATTAAAAATATTGAACTTTATATGGATAATACAATTTTTATTATTTTTTCAAAATACCTGTTGTCGCTAAATTGTTTTAACACTATTGAAATGGGTTTACTTACCTTACATAGAAATATCGAAATATTTGAAATTTTATCATCTATTGAAAACAGCACTTATCCTACGAGTACAATTACAGCAGCTGCTAAGTTACCATAAGAGCGATGGCGCTAGTCAAAGCAGATGCCTCCTATACTACTCCATGTGTGTATTGATTTGCAACCGCTTTAGTTTCAGCTTGAGCCATTCAGATGTCAGAACTATCGTCTTGCAGTAGTTTTTGAATTAGTACTATATTTTTATTGTTAAATTAAATATAGTTAAATCTTGTAATTTGTATTGAACAGTGTTGCGGTTGCGATAATTTGATAAAAATGTCAAAAGTTTAAATAATAATATCAAGTATTTGCTAAAGCTTTGAAATATTTAAAAAAAATTGTAATGCTATTGATAGAGCATAGAGGCTTTAGTAATTAACTTGCAATTAAATGATTGTCCAGGTTTCTTAACATATGTAAAATGAAAATTTAAACGTTTGCATTTTCAAATAACGTGGGAGAAAATAAGATTAGCAAAATAGAATAATAACTATAATAAGATTGAATCAGTCACGAGAATAGGGCTAAGTATTTATTTAAGAGTAGGTAAAAATAATAGTGCTGAATAATAGAAAGATATTGAGGCTAAAGGTCATGAATAATCTTGCCATCTCGGCAGAAATAATTATTTCAGCGTTGCAGCTCAGCAGTCTTGGCCAAAAATCCTCGGGATCTCCTCGTAAATTCGTCAACTGAATCCTTATACATTATTCGGGCATTTTGTAGGAGAGAATAACAAGCCCGCGCTCGTGGAAATATCGGCTGCGGAGCTACTAATAGCCCGTTAACGAGACGTCGTTCCCTTGCTCTCGTAATTTAATATCCGCGTCGCGCAGCCGCGAGTCCTAAAAATTGATGATCACAGCGCCAAGGGCTAATGGAAGCTCAGGAAAAAGCTCCAAAAATTAAAGAGACAGACGGAGAAAGAGCGAGAGCGAGAGAGAGGGAATCGTTCTCGGGGGGAAGGCGTCTGCACAGGGCGGAGTTGAAAGCAATGTTCCGCATCTCGCAAGTTCCGTAACTACTCGCTAGAGTGAGAGAGGCAGATAGAGAAAGAGAATCGTTGCTGTGCTATATATCTATATGTATATATAGGTGGAGCTTCTATAATTGATGCGTTTACGTTAATCTGGGAATTCAACGTGCAGTGTTCGCTCGCTCGCTTATGCTAGCGGGTAATAGAACAATGTGTATAGGCAGAGAGATAGAGCCGGATTCTCTCCCGCTCGTCGATTGAGTCTGAATGTGCGCGCGTTACCGCCGTTTGATCAATTTGCTACGGCGATAACGTATTGCTCGACGTCGATCAAGATAATGCAATCTTCCCTGCTAATACTATTTTTCCATCCTGATTTCCCCTCATATTTTCAGCCATTTTTTCCATTTATTCACTTTCAGGCTTATTCTACAAATTATCGCTTCATTCAAGCATTTAACTTGAAAGATAATTTTACTTTCAATTAAAAAGAAATACAGATGAAACAACGCTACTATTTATAAATTATTTTAATTAAGTTCTTCAGTTTCAACTATAATTATAAATTTATGGCAATATTAATTTACAATAGTGTTACGGATCGTTATTTTGATTTAATCAATTTAATAGAGAAATCTGTTCCAGGAAATGAATGAACGAATAATTTGAATTGTAATATGACTATATATAAATGTAAATAATATAATGCAAAATTAATTTGTAAAACAATTGATAGCCTTTGCACTGCGAATTTGTTATTTGGGCAGTATCGCTGTAACCTCGGAACGGAATAGGTCGCTTTTTGCAAAAAAAAATAAAATTAATATTATTTAGTACCTGTACTTTTAATATACGCACATTAAGATTTTATTTCTAACTCTGAAGGATATTTATATTTCAATCTTTTTTCTACCTACAGTTAAAACATTTACCATGATTTTAAAAAATGTATATTTATATAAAATCTTTAGCTTTGTAATGTTTATTGATTTTATAAACTTATTTTTTGATATTTATTTACGCATCTATAGACGACTCAAGTTTTATTATACTTTTAATTAAAATGTTTTTGTAAATTTTTTGTAAAAATTATTTGTCTGAGTGAAAAGAAAAATTGGAGGTTAAAATGAATAGTAGAAAAAAATTTGTGCTCAACGAAATTGAGAAGATGCATAATAAGCCCTATTAGCCTGAAGTCTGGATATAATAATAAAAAAGGAGGTATGGTCCGATCTGGATAAAATAAGAAAATAAAACAAGAGGAAGAAGAGCAATTATTTGCTCGTCCATCGAAAATCGTGGCTGTAAGAAAAAGCGCGGCGAATTAATCAGGCTAAACGCCTGAATATTGAGCCAATTTAAAAAGGCCATTACGCGGATAATAAAGCAATGAAATGCCCGCTCGAATTCCTCGGGCCTGAGGCCGAGAACGCGCTGCATAGCCGGCGCGCCTCGCATTTCGCATCATCGCTCTCGCTCGCGTGCAGCAGCCTCTCTGTGTGTGTGCGTGCGCGGGGGGCGTCCACCTCCATGAGTGCAGCGCGCAGCACGCGTGTGTCCTCGCGTGGCTTCTGCTATTCTCCTGTGCAGTCGAGGCGCTCGCTCGCGAGCGCGGGGGATAACCATTTAGAGGCAACCTTGACTTCGCCCGTTTAGGTGGGTCGTCGCTTGAAAAACCGCTTCTCGCGCTCGCGAGCCTCTCTCCTTATACCTATATACCTCGCTGCTCTTTCTGGCTCTGAGAGTCGCGTCACCGAAAGCGTCCAGGTGCGCTTCTCACGCTGCGGCGCGCACTTTTTGGCACGCGCCCGCTTCGCGGTAGATCCTTAGATGGAGTCAAGTGCGCGATATCCATATTAATAAGCAGCCTCCCTCGGGGGACGTTTTTAGGGAGTAATCCGGGCCTTTCTGCTTTCTGCTTTCTGCTGCTCCGTCATGCGGAATCCCTCCGAAAAAGGAGCCACGCCAGGCCTCCCCAAGATCGCGTGCGCCCATCCGTGGGAGAGATTATTGAATTCAGGTTATAGAGCTGCTACGTATATAAATGAAAGGCTCGTTAACGGTATCCCCCCCATCTCCCGTCTCCCATCTCCCACCTCCCACCTCCCATCTCTCTCTCGCACACACACACACACACACACACACAACCGGGACCTTTGAGACCGGCCGCTCCAACTGCAAGACCTTCAATCATCGCCAGGGCTCCAGGTAATAGGCACCCTCGCGCGCTCGCGCGAGCAGCAGCTTCGCTACTACGGCCCCCCACCGCACGCGCAGCGATGATGTATCGCCGAGATCTTACTTACGGTATTATCCTCAACGCGCCCGATGCGTGCGATTGTGCTGGGTAAACACAACTGACGATGTAATTTGCATGAGGCGACTGCAGCCCGAGGAGAGATTTTTGCCAAGTGAATGCCGGCTGCCGCCGCCGCTGCTCTTTCGCTGCTCTTACGCCCAATTTTTTAAATACCAGCCCCACTGAATTATGCCCGCCGATTAAAGCAGCGCTTTTATGCGCCTTTCTCCGGAAAGCTTTTGTTTAATTTGATGGCGTGATTCGATTTTTTTTTTCGAATCTTTATTATTTACTTAGTAAGTCAACAAAATTCATTGGGAAGGTAAATTATTAGTTATAAAGCAAAATCAAATAAAAGTTAATTAAATTAGCCAAGCAACTCGAACCCAAGAATTTCGATCAGAAATTCAGCAAGACGCGCTAGGTCCAGCGTTACCTCGCGCAATCTAAAAGACTGCTTAACGTCCCAAGACGACAAACTCTCTCCTTTTCTTGTTTACAAACTGCACTTGTTTTACTTGAAGAGATTTGTCCGAAGGAAGCATTCGGCACTCGCCGGTAAACGATACCTCGCGCCGCGCTCGCGCAAGCACACTGCCAAACTTTCGAACGTTACTCCTTTTACTAGAAAAGCAAAGAAAAAACAAGCGATCGAGAAAAGGAAGGATACACGGAATAGGAAGCTTTCGGCTCCGAGCTGAATGCGCCAAGTCATACACATAACCCTGGCGGCGGAGCTGCCGGCCGCTGCACTGGCTATCAGAGCCGATGCTACTTTATTCTTCCCACGGGGTAAATAATTCATCTGGCTTTAACTGATTTCGCCGCGCGGCGCCGACGTTCTTTACGACGTCCAACTCGATTCCGCCCCCCTCTCGCTCGCTCTGTATCTCCTTCGCCTCTTCGTTTACCCTTTCTCCTCTCGCGCCACGCGTATAGCAGCATTGTCTGGCTGTGTGCTCCTGCCGCGGGGATGTATTACGCTGAGAAATACAACGTTTTCCCATCGGGTGAGATGGTATAAAGTATATAAAGCTTTTCTCTTCTTTTTACGCGAAAACGGTATACAGCACTCGAAATCGATTTCTTTCTCTCCTTCTTCCTTCCTCTCGCTTACTCACTCGACTTTTTCTTCCAGCCCTTCCTGCTCCTATATGGAAGATGACGCTTTTTTCCGGCTCGCTCAGATTCGGAAGTTCCTTTCTCAGCGAGTTCGGCTATGATTAGGTCGTATTCTGAATGTATCTACACTGCGGCTGCCGTCCTCTCTCTATATATGCGAGATGTTCTTATGGTTTTTATGATAGCATTCGCTGGACTATAAAAGTAACTGTAAGACTGTAACAAAAGAAAGCGATAAAGTCCTGCTCACCGCCTTGAATCATGTGAAAGCATTTCGACCCCGCACGAAAAGAGCGGCAACAAACTTTACCAACTTTCTTTCTACCCTTTTCGATTGTTATTTCTAACAGCCTTATTTTTTAACACTTTGACACTGACACTGTAGAGGTCGATTGTTTATTTAGAGAATGTATTTGCGATTTAAACTTTTATATGAAATTTCACATAACTGTTCAATAATGAACAGGTGTAGAGGACATTCATAAAATAAATCACTTAATCTTCTAAAAATTGATCATGTTCAGATTCTACTTAAGTCTATGTATCATAGATTGCGACCAGATATAGCCTGCGTAAATCTAGAATTCTCATAGCGGAAGTGTCTCTATCAATACAGAGGATGGGGGGGGGGGGGAGGGTCACAGAAAGCCATTCAGTGCGCATACCCGAAAACAGTATCGGCTTAATGGATTGGTCGAGGCCAATTCCCTGGTGCAAGAAAGCGATCGAAGCCGAAGCACCTATGAAGGTAAGCCTCCGAGGGGAAGGTGGACGCTCATCCTGTTCAGCCTCGCTCATACGCCAGATTAAGTATATACGTATATATTTAGAAGCGAAATCAAAAATCACTCTCCGGTCTAGAATTTTATACAGGACAAACGAATCAGCTTTGATGAAGACTAAAAATAATGTGGACAAAAGATTATATTTGTTTCATATAACTGATAAAGTTGATTGCATTAAATTAAGTGCACAATTTATTTTTTCAAAGCTTGTGCACTTCTATCTATATGAGTGAAAAGGACAATCTGTTCCGCGCACTTCAAAGTGAATGTTTAGTAATTAACAGTTTAATCTTTTCTATGCTTTGAGATTGATATGGTATTCTTAAGATCAATATAATTTGAACAATTTACATATTTTATTTTATCGTAACTAATTCATATTCATGATTAAACGATTCAAGTAAAATCAAATGAAATTGCCTGAGAGCACAAATGATATGCAAAGCTTGACAAGAAATCAGAAACTGAAAAAATTTTGATCAAAGGCCAATTTTAGTTAATAGATTTTTTTATTAAAAGAAAAATATTTAAAAAAATGTTTCAGATAGACGTTCCTATGCTTTAGATGCGCTTTAGAACTTTTCAATAAAATTTTGAATTTATTTATTTTGTTTTAATAAATATTTAAACCAAAAATAAAAAAATCTTCAAAGAAGCCCTGGTCTTGCTTACTTTAGTATTTATTTCTTTTTTTAAAATATCTGTAGAGTTATTTTAAACTCATGAAATAGAAGCTCTTTTTATCAAGAAAGTTTATGTAATTAAAAATATCAATTTAGATTATAAAGGTAACTAAAAATGTGTAAATTGTTTTAGAATGATAGGAAAAAAATCAGAAAAATGATACAAAATATGTAAAGAGTAAAAAGAACAGTTTTACTTTGCTTTCAAACTCCTCTGATCTTTAGTTCGTCCTTAATTTTAGTCTTTAATTTTAGTTTTTTATTTTACAATTACTTGACAGGATCTAAGAAGTTTGATAATTCACACTATCAGATCAGAATTTCATAACTTATATTTTATTATAGATCTTATGCAATATTTACCTTAGTATAGTTCCTAGTATTATATACGCAAAAGAGGGGCTATTAGCGTTGATCCATCCTCTGATAATCCATCTCTAATTCAATATCTATTCAGCATAAAAGGCAAAAGAAAAGCAAAAAGACATCTGTAGTAAGTGTTGTAATTATTTAAGGAATGTTTGTGGAAGGGTGGAAGAAAAGGTGAGCGTGAGCAAGTTACTTTCTCATTCGTCTTAGCGTCGCGTATAAAGCCTCTCATGAAATAATAAAAAGAATCTAAGATTAAAGCTCGGGCCGTCGTCTAAAACATAGGCTGGCGGGCGCTCGGGCTCGCTCGGCGGGCCTTGCAAGAAGAAGCGAGCTTTGAAACGTCCGGAAATCGTCTTTGGAGAGAGAGAGGGAGCAAACCTCGCGGCGAAGGGGTAATTCTATTTACATCGTCCTTTCTCCATCTTCTCGCATTTCCGCGCGCGTCCGTCTTCGTTTCATTCCTCGGGCTCTCGCGCTCTCTCGCACCCCGGCAAAGTAAGTCGCTATGCCGTCGTCTCTCAAAGTAAGAGAGAAGGAGAGGCCGGCTCGCTTCGGCAACTAAAGTTAAATAAGTAACGCTCGCTGCCAACATAACGTCGAAACTTACAGCGCCAGAGCGCCGAGCTACTCCATTTTTCATTTCGGAAAGTAGCTACGCTCGCTGCATTATGCAGGTGTAGCTCCCGGGCGCGCCAGCTACCAAACCTTCTCTCTCCCTCACTTCGACGGAGCAAGAGAGAGAGAGAGAGAGAGAGAGAGCACTGTGGTGACTCGTTTTATCTCTTTTCCACGTTCCTGTCTTTCGCGTCCGGCTGTCGTCGTCCTCGACTCCTTCTTCCCGAGCACGAGATACTATTTAGAAGGAAAGAGAAAGATGGAGTCAAGGAAAACGCTTCGAACGTTCAACTGCCAGTCGCGCGCCCGCCCCAGCGCCGGACAGATTTACATCGACAGCTCTCTTATTCTTTGGCTTAACCTGCAGAACGCACTGCGCGATGCTTCCTCGCTTTATTTCTTTGGTCGGCCGGCTTACCTTTCCCTTTAGCCCAGATAGTTTTTCACGGCTTTATCTACCAGTCTCTTTTCTTTTTAATCTTTAATCCGTTGGCTTTGAAGAAGAGTACAGTCATAAAGTAGATTTGCTTAGGAATGAGTTTATAAAAATTATGAGAAATAATATAGATCCATTTGCCGGCTTCATGAAAACAATAAAGTACTTCTTTTATTTCTGTTAGCAGGATCTGTTTGCAATAAAAAGAGCTCGCAGAGTGACTTGTTACTATGCTTTTATTCTCTTTACCAAAACGTTAAAAAGTTTCTATTAATGTAGTTTAAACCCTTAAAAGTTATTACAGCAAGTCGTTTTTAATGTCTTTTGAAGCTTTTCAAGTTGTCAACAGGCTTGTGTAATAGTACTTCTGCCGCTTAGCAAGAGTAAACTGGCCAAACTAACATCCGAAAGTTTTACGTATTTGCGCATCGAAAATCGATTTCGACAAGTTAAAAATTAAAAAGTAAGTGCTCCTACTACTTTACCATTCTTTGGAGAACTTTTAAAGTTCAACTGCAGATATGTAACTATTTTTAATTAAATTGTTTAATATTTGTTTAAAATTTCCTGAAATTTTTACCATAATTATTTAATAATCATATAACCGTTTAACGAAACCTGTACTATTTGTTTCAATAATCATACACAAATGAACTTATTTTAACTTTATGATCAATGTCTGTAGCAAAATATATGTAGTACAGCTTCAAATTCAACTCGTTACACTGTGTTTATGGTGTTAAGTTAGCGACTAAGTTTGGGCGTTTGTCTAAAATTATGCTGTACACGATCTATGAAACTTGCAATATAATCACGCTTATAGACTAGTCTATATGCATAGAAATCAATCCGCGGAAAGTCAATAAACTGCTTTATCTAATTTACGGTCAATTTCCAACTCGCATATAACTTTCTACAGTACAATATAAGGCTAAAATGAACAAAATGGGATATAAGTAGAAAAATTTACAAATCCTTTAGTAGATAGCTTGTTTTTATCACTTTATTTTACAAGATGCCATGAATAAATATATTTTTAAAGCACCCACAAGTATATCATGCATAAACAAAAGTTGTTAGAACAACTTTTGAAAGCAAGGTATCTGAAAAATATAAGTATACATAAATTTAAAAACTGTACTTTAACTTCAGAGAAAGTCAAAACAAAAAAACCCTTAAAGTTTCTTGAAGCAAGTTAGCATTAATCGCAGATCTTGATAAGCCTTTAAGTAGATGCATTCCGAGTTTATCAAGACTTGTAAAACTACACGAATTTATCTTCTGACATGTCACTCTGTTGTTCTATCTGATGCCTCTTTTCGTTTATGAAAATAATTACTTGAATATTATGAAAATTTTTTAATTCACTCCAAGAATAATTACTATCTTGTCAATAGGTAGTTGAACAAATTTCAAGTCCATCAATTGCCAGTGAAGAAGTTGGGCATTAGAGCAGCGCGATAAATAATAAATCTTTCTGTCATTTTCACTTTCATCCTTGGTAATAGTGAAGCTCGTTTCATCGATCAGACTAGCCTATGTGGTGAAAATGTTTTTCGCAGCGTCATCCTGTATCCAGGCCTGCCTGCGGGGAGGAGTAAGCGTTTGTTTTATTGACACTTTGGAAATGGGAAGCGCGCGGTTATAGGCTCCCCAGCACTAGCTGGCGTATAGATGAAAAAGAGCTCGTGTTTGGGCCGGCCTCTCTGCCGATTCACCTGCTCAATTCCTTCGGTCGACATCGCACTGCGATAAATCTGTCAGTGGCAGGGGAGAGCCCTGGCGCAACCCTTATCAAGTCGACCTAGTGTAGATCGATGCCGCCGCCGCCGCCGCCGCCGCGGCTAGGAGGATGGTTAGGTAACCTGTTGGCTTAACAAGGCAATCAAGGATAGTTTCTCTGGCCCGGTACTGTACCCCTCCAGAGAGCGGCAGAGAGGGGGGGGGGGAGAGCCAAGGGTAGCAGAGGTCGGGCTTAACTTAATTAAGGATCGTTCTACGACTGCCGATAACAGTGACGCCCCTTCCCGATCGAATTTAGGCTAGCCCCGCCGATCCGTCTTTGTTGAGCCGCACGCCAAGTCGGCATAATAAGGAGACGCGCGCGCCGGCCCGAGGATAAGTTTCAGCGCCACCGCAAGAGTGAGTGTTTGGACAGGCGAGTTTGGGCTGAAGTGAGAGCGCAAGACGCGATGTGCGAGGCTTCCGAAACCTCGTGTAAATTAACTTTAGCTCTAGCCTTTCACATCCATAGGGTACTTGTCAAATGGGTAAATGTCTTGAAAGAAAGCTTTTTTCTTAATTTTCCGAGAAGGAAGTTTAGAAAGATAAAAAGAATTTTATACCGCATGAAGCAGAAAAAATACATGCAAAGTTTTGAACGATTCAGTATTCAGACGTTTTTTTCTGAAAGTTATAAATAATATCTTAAACTAAATTAACGGCAATGAAGCATACTAGCCTTTATACCAATTACGTATTGTCTTTTAAAAAATTGTATAAATTAATATTGGGATAATCTTGGAGAGAGCAATGCTATATAATTCAGATAAATACTGAGTCAACGTTTACCATTAAGCAGATTTAGTCAGCTGTCTATTAATTTATATATAGTTAATATCGGAAACGAGTCCGAAACTCCGCGGTATTCTGCATAATTAAACTAGGTGCAAGTTTCATAGTTGTGCATTACAAGTATTACAAAGGTAAATAATTAATAACCTTTTAAATATTAATTCCTATCAATAACATACATTTAGCACAATAATGATGCGTGCATTCAAATTAATTAACAATGAAAATGTGAATATTGTAATAAGTAAAAACATATTATATTCCGATTTCCATGAATATGTTATGTAATCCTGATATTATGCCAAATTGAAATTTTTCATAGCTATATTCAAAACTTTATAGCCAATACAAACGAAATATTTCATAAAATTTGTCTAAAACCAATTATTAATATTCATACTTTTAAGATATACACAAATTTAATTTTTATAACTGTTTAGGAATGATTCAAGAATGAGTGTTGTTTTATTTTCTGTATTTGGATTTTCAAAACTTTTTATCTGAAATTATAAAATAAACAATGAAAGAAGCACTAAATTAATCTAGAAAATTCCAAACATTTTGGATGCTATGAAATTCATGTCCCTCATTAAGAGAATTTCAGCGCATACCCTCCAATAAGCTTGCGTGCGATCAGCGCAAGAAAGCGACAGGTTCACATATTCGCATATACGCTCATTCGAAAGCCTTGCCTCCCATACTCGAATACGCGTCGTTTGGTCATGCGTGTGGGTACGTGTGCGCATGTATGCGCGCAAGAATGGAAAGATATATGTCGTGTTTTTCATCGTACAAGAAAATTCCTTGGGCATATACGTACACTTGCTTTGCACTTATATATAGGCTATAATAATTCTAGTAAAGGAGCAGTAGCCGACCAATTATTATCTCGGGGGCCTCGAAGGAAGGGAGGGAGAGAGAGAGAGAAACGAGTGAAGGAGAAGGAAGGAGAGAATGAGAAAGAAGTTCCTTAGTATGGCGAGGGCGGGCTTAATAAGGATGGAGGTTTCGGCGCGCGGCGGAGAGTCCGAGGACACAAAGAGGAGGCCGATACAGGAGGTCAAAAATGCGCTCAAAAAATTGCCGCCAATTTGAATTGCTAATAGCCCGCGCTCGCGCTCTCTCTTTCTCTGCTTCGCTCTCTCACTCGGCCGCGCGCGCGCGCGCCCGCTGCCTTTTCTCTCTCTCTCTCGCTCTACACCGGTAGCAAAACAATGGTTGCGTAGCGGTATAACCCAGCGAAACGAAGCGGTGACGAAGTCCATATAAGTGTTTCGTTTGGCTGCTGCTGCTGCTGCTCTCCGCAGAAATGCAGTCGTGGGGAAAAATAAATGAATAAAAAACGCTCTACGCGGCGGCGGCGGTGGCGGCGGCCACACGAAGGATAAGGAGACGACGACGAACGAATGGGAAAAAGAAGAGCGGAGAAAAGATCGCGAGCGAGAGCGCACCCTAAATAATTAGTCACTGCCACGTCCGTGAGCATAGAAGAAGCTGCTGCTGCTGCTGACCGCCGTGGGAGAGCCCGGAGAAAGTTTGCCAAAGGAAGGGTGGAGTACATCGGCGAGGGAGGAACGCGCGGGATTCGCGTTTATGCGCGACAGACTGAGAAGCAGGGGAACGAGCTTTCGGTAGTATCGAGCCCTCGTCGATTTGGAAATCCAAAGTTCCCGATCAAACGGCTCGCCGCACCTTTGAGCTGGCAGCCGCGCGCTCATTTCGGATAGACTAGCTGCAGCTCGCTCGATTGTCTCGAATAATATCCGAGAGCTCTTTCCCACTTTCGCACGGACCCCCGGCGCATTCCGCGCCGACGTTAAAGCCTTTCCCTTTCTCCTTTGTTTTTCTTCTCTTTTACCAAGCTTTTGTTACCGATCTTTCAGCGCGGCGTTAACTTCTTTTTCGCCGGCCTCTTCTCTACTCTTGCAGCTCTTTCTTCAGGGAATTTCATTTATTCGATTGACTTGCTATCTAGTCTAGCCGTTAAAAAATTTCTAAATACAATATTCAGTAGCAAGCAATGATTTTAATTAACTCAATCTTATCCGAACATATTTTTGACACTTTTGTGTTCCATGTGTTGAATTAGTAGAATTTAATCTCTCTTTGCTGTTAATGCATAAGTAAAAATTTGAGTTCTATAGTGTTAAATTATTCATAATTTTTTATGAATATCGGTAGATAAAAAGAATAAAAGTATTCAAGTTATATCTCAAATAAATTGTATGATAAATGATATTGAAAATTGATTCTGCAAATTTAAATGATCTTTTAAAGCCATATACTTGAAGTGTAGGTAAATTTTGAAAGCGTTGAAGTTGGGAAAAACGCTTAGCCTTACGTGGAGAGCGGGGCGAGTAGGTTACGCGGAAGCCGATAAAAGAATGCGCAAAAAGCGATGTTTCAGCCGTTTTATATTTTCCTTGCGCCGCGACGGTGTCGGTAAGTACGTAGGTATACACATCTAGGCGAGGTGTATTCTTCGGGGATGATAAACAGGATAGGTGGGGTAAAAATGCAAATGCTGCTGCCGAGCGTTGACGCGCGCGTATCTATCTCCCTTTCGCTCTCTCTCTCTCTCTCTCTCTCTCTCTCTCTCTCTCTCTCTCTCTCTCTCTCTCTCTCTCGAGTGGCCTCTCTGACACTGCAGGTTCAACAGGTCTACGGAGACAAAAGTTGAGAGTATCTCGTAAAGCTTTCTCCGGCTGCTGGCGCTGGGCTCAAACCAAAACCTCGAGATTCGCAGGCGCGCGTGCAAACTAAACGACGGAGACAGTTTTATGACGGCGATTCCCAGAGGCCCGCTAAACCACTTCAGCAAACTAATCGGGGTTTATGGCTTTAAAGTCCCTGTTGAACTGCGAGTCTAAAGCTCTCCCATCGCCCTGGACCCCCTGGCCAAACCCTACATCGCCACCCCCTATGCTTTCCACCTGCCATGGCTATTACAATCTCTTTATTCAATGACTTTTCAATGACTGTTCCGACTCCCTATGTTCGCCTCTTCGCCTCTTCGCCTCTAAGCTGCTAATCTAGTTTGCTTTAAGATAAGAAAATGTTGTCTCGTTTTCGTATACGATGAAATTTGAACATTGCAAATAACGGATACAACCTATACTTTTTCTGTTTATTTATTAACATATATTTTTTCTTACAACTTTTATAATATTTCAAAACAAATTACAAAATACATTCAACTAAAAACGTTTGTCAATTAAAGAAATTATTGTTAAATATTTTTAATAGTTTTAAATCTCTGAAAATTACTTGCAACTAAAATTTTATATATGTTGAAAAGAAAATAATTTATCGCCCTAAAGTTATTCGCACTAATATATTTTAATGAACTCATTTTCGGAATCACTAAAATAATATATTGTATTGTCAAAGCTTGTACCTATTACCAATCCCATTCTCAATAATGAATACAATCTGTCCGTGCTGATGAATGTAATAGCTTTCTCCTTAATTAGGACGAAGATCATAAATTATAGATTAAAAAGTAGACCCTTTATTTTACCCTTCATGATAATATTAATTTATCGACAAAAACATCATCTAAATATTCTACAATAGAATCAATCAAAATGGTTTCAAGAACCTACATAGATAATTAGTCACAAAATTTGTTTATTATCTACAATAAAATTGTATACTATTTACAATATTCATTTCATGATAAAAGTTTTGATGTCATAAATAAATATAAAAATATTTTTTATATTATTACTTTTATAGATTAATAACTGTAAAAAAGCAACAATCTAATATATACGTATATTGAATAGGACAAACATAGACCATATCAATACTAATCGATCGGTGTCCTCAAAGTAAATCAGACTGAAATTACAGTGCGCCGAGTATACATAGGTGCAATATATCGATACCAATCAATCCGTATTCTCAAAGTAAAGTGACAGTTTGCAACGCAAGCGGCCTAGTAATCGATATTTGAAGGTTTGATTTTGTGATTGAAGTAAGCAAATGTACAGCCACTGTACTGGGAGGGAATGTGATTGTAAGTGAAATGAAAACTATATAACATTCTTGTAACTATATAACTATCTAACATAATATGTTATAGACAAATTTTAATTTTAATTCGAAACTTATGCAGTGTATAAATTATGTTTAAAAATTTATGGTTTACATGAAAAATAAAAAGAATCAAAATTGTATCAAGTCTAATTTTGTTATAAGTGAATTTGGTAATACAGCTGAAGACAATAATATTTATAATGAGGTAGCTGTAATTCATCTTTAACGAATCAATATGTTCAAAACTTGTACTTTATTGACAAACTACAAGTCACTTACAGTTTGTCAATAAAGTAAAAGTTTTAAACACTTTGGTTCGTTAAAGATCAATCACAACTACCTCATTATAAATTTGCACGAACTATAAAAGCTACAAAATTGCAGATTTATTCCTGGAAACAACGTTAATATTAAGTAGCCGCTGTCTATTCAAATATTTTATTTTTCGATGAGTTTTTTAGGTGTCGCAGAATTTATAAGACATCATTACGTCAACTTATTTATGTGTGCTCCTGATACTTTGACTTTTTTGGCTCAAAATGCTTAATATAGCTATACGTGCAAAATCAATTAAAGAAATGTTCATTATTAGAATAAATTTTTATTTCATTGGATTTCACTTCACATATGAAAATATCGAACTCTTTCTTAATTATGAAAATTAATTTCAAAGAATAATATAAAAAGTATTATTAAAAAAGAAAGAAAAATTAATCGAGTTTTCCCGCAATTTCTCCTTAAAGTTTTGGTAAAACTATCAATTTCCAGGATAATATGGTGGCCAGAGCCGAGAGGAAATTTAGCCTGTCATAAACGGCACTTGGTTCGTTGGCATTTGCGATTCTGTAACTGGTCCTCGCGCATATTTCCCCTGCAGGCCTCTCTGCCGGTTTTCTGTCCGCAGTGGAAAAATTAGTCGATGAAACTGCTTAAAAAAGTTTTTTAGTCTCGGCCGTCGACGTCTCTCGGCCAGTGGAAAAGACAGGGACAGCAGAGACTTTCTTGTCGTCGCTGCTGCCGTTGCGTCTCGACGGTTATGGGCAAAAGTGATTCCAATTATGTTAATTAGTCGAGCGCCACTCCTTTCTTTGGCGTTAAAGTTCCCTCGTTCGCGCCGTCTCTCTTTCTCTCTCTCTCTCTCTCTCTCTGCAGTCCTGTTGCGGTCTCTTCGCCGCCCACCAACAGTCTTTCTGCTCTCTCCTCTTTTTCTCTCGCTTTCTCACGTTCGTATAATCCAGGCGAATTCTCCTGCTCCCGTTCTCCTCTTTCCTGCTTTCATTTTCCCGCCTTTATTCATATCGTACTTCAATCTCATTAAAGAACTTACGCGCAATTACATGGTTTTCGGGCTCACCCCATTGTTGCGCACTGCCTACGAGGGTACCCCTATTCGTTTGCCAGATCTTATAATTTTTGTCTACCTTACCTCTCTTACTACAGCTCTTTACTGCTTTTGAAATGCTCGACGAGAATTCAGCTTCTTGCTCATTTTTAACTGCAATTTCGAAGCAACTTTCTTGCTATTTTAATTTTCTCAAAATTAAACGTGCACATGTACAGTAGGGAATTTTGAAATTATACTCAAGACAGTGTGTTTAATTTTATTATAGTAAATGTACAAAACTATTAAACTGAAACTAAAACTACTAAATTTAACTGATGACTTTCAAAGGGCTTGACTTTTTTTAACAATTAATATTTATCAATTGTTTGAAATGAAAATTTTATAAAAAATTCTAATTTATATACAATACAAAATAATTAAGTACTGCATGTATTCCAAAATAATTCTTAATAATAATTTATTTGAAAAGTGACTTTCAATTTCAAAATGTATTAATATAATAAATGGTGTATATGTGTAGATATAGATATAACTACTATAAAAATCTAAAACTTATTTTTGAATTTAAAACATTTTCTTAGAACAGATTATAAGTTAATGTAAAAGTATTGTAATAAATTATTGATAAAGTTACTGTAAAAGTAGAAAAACATTTTTGACCTATAAATCAAAGTTCAGGAATACCATAACTCAAATGGATTTAGGTTCGAAATTTTTCAGTTCAATAGCATTGAATTTCGAGTCCATCCAATTTACATATACGTATACAATATGCAAAATGTAAAATTGGCGAATTTCGATGTACGGGATTTTAAATGAAATCAAGTATTAATGGGATTTTAAATATTTGATAAATTTAATAGTCTGCTGCATAAGTTTAATACACGAATAAGCGTATATTGAAATGATCAAACGTTAATATGCCGTTAGCGAAAAAGAGAGGAAAAAATTTGCAATAAATAAGTAGGAGTAGCACGATTATGATTTCGGGCGATCAAATAGTACTCGGAATCTCGTTATAACTGAAATATTTAATCAGAATCTTCCTTTTATCGCGCGGGCATTTTCTAAAGAAGACGGGAAAAGTCTCTGGGTCTCCTCTGACTGCTGGGCAGAAGGCGACAGATAACGAAGTGCAAAGAGATTAATGTAGTAAATTAGTATTCGTCGCCATACGCCTGAATTACCGGAGTTCCTCTACCTCCCCCCTTTCTCTCTCTGGGTCTCACTCACTCAGTTCTCTATGTTGGAAACCAGTGGAACGCCTTTTGCTAACTCTCTTTTTACTCTCGAGATCTATATTACTGCGTTCACTTTGAATAATACGGCGATTTATTTTTCTCACGTACTCGTCGTCAATTAAGAGGAAGCTGCAGGTGTCACTCGATCGTCTAAAATTAGGGTGTGGAAGTAGAGTAATAATTAACGCGGGATTCATAATTAGTCCACGGGCGATATTGAATATGATTATTTTAGCTATGACGATTTGTCCAACTTATCTCGTGTAAAGTTTTAATCAATTATATAAACCTGTATAAAATAAATGAATTAACGCTTGATAAGCACTCACGCTGGGAACTCTTTTACTGCTCCCGTGGCTTTGCCTCAGCTAGCGAGGCTACATAAATCTCTTAATATATACCGTAACGTCCAAATAATTTAATGTCCAATAATTATATCATGCTGTTTATTATAATCATGCACTGTACTAACTAATGCAATAACGTTTATGCTAATTTCCAATCAAGTATGCACATCGCTCTGTAAATAGAGTAGTTATTAAATTCATCAATGCTTATTCATTTAACTCATTTCGTCATACAAATTTCATTGTAAGTAATAACTCAAAATAGAATATGCTCTAAAAGGGAGTAATTTGGGCCGTCAAATTAAATTACCATCATTTCTCTTACATATTAATCAATTGAATACTCCATCTTTTGAATTACAAATAACAATGTTTGCATTCGTCACTAATTTTTGATATAATAAGTACAATGTAATATGTGAAAATTTGTGAGTGAATAAAAATTGAAACAAAGCATAGGCAAGTGGGCAATATCGATACAAATTCAGAATGAAAAATTATTGATGATGAAATAAATCGAAAATAAAATACTTTCAAGGGACACTAATGTAATAAACAAACTAATCGAAATCTCGGCCCGGTATATAAACATTCTTACTGAAGACAAAGTTGACCTTTCATCTCGAATCTTTGAATGAGTTTTAACGGTAATTAGCTGCAATGAGGTAAATTAGAGGCAGCTATGTAGCAGCAATACATCTTGCCCGGCTCGTCGCTCGGCGTGAACTTTCTTAATTTGCGTCGAGCTCCCGGCAAGCGAGAAAGAATCAGAAAGTCCAATATCACTTAGCGCTTGCATCAAGCCTTTAATCGAATGATTTTCCGAGAAAAAGTCTCATCGCAAGCTCGGCACGCATAGAGCCGCAACTTCCCAATGATAAAGTCTTTGGAGCTTTCGAGGCGAGCGATAAAGTACTAAGTGTGTCCTCGCGCAGGAATATATTCGGAAACGCTGGGAAAGTTGCGAAGCGCGCAGAGAAATAGCTTGCGAGCTTGCAGCGAAGATTAATATCGGTCGCGCTGTACGCAGCGCTCGGAGTATGATCAAGAGGGGGAGAGACGCAATTGAAATGCCAGCCCGAGTCGCTGTATATATGTAGGTGAAGCAGACGCGCGAACGAACTCGTATACGAATCGATCGTTACACACATATACATAGAAGGGCGCGCGGGCGCGCGTACTCGCCTATTGGCCAGGAGCGGGCCGCGGGATGATATTTACCCGTCGACGACTAAACACGCGCACGCGGAAGCAAATTAATGGCTCGTTGTTTCGCCGGGGCGAGCAGCCAGGCAACGTCCTCTTCCCGTATTGACCGATGCAGTAATCGACTGACTTGCCCTGCACACGCACAGCGTCAGCCTAAATTAAATACCCAACTCCTATAATGCAGAAATGCATTTATAATATATAGACACGCGGCAACAGTAGCCTGAAGTTTTAATCCGCGCGAGTGCGGCTGTATGCGTGTGTGCGTGTGGCCGACTGTGGTTGTGCGTTTTGAAAGGGGGTAAAAATCGATGTGGACAGGGGCAAAGAGAGAACAGAGGAGAGAGCGGAATTGCACTCCGCAGGAAGTAATTTATCTATGCGCATTTTCGCAGAGACGGACACTTTTTTCACTAATATATTATTACAGGGATTTTCCGCGCCTGATCTCACTTTTTTTTTTATTGCAAAAGTCGATAGTGGCTGGCTTTTCTTTTACGCTTTTTTAAATTGGTCAGGTGGGTTCGCGCTTCGGTGGCTTTTTTTAATTTATACGAGCGATAGAGGTTATTATGTAAATCCGATGGACTAGTTACGACTGAATATGCCACTCGTATGGATTTTCTATACTTGATGAAGAATTCACAGCGACAGAGTAATAGTTTTATGTCAATGGTATTTCTAGTTATATGGAATATCGAAAAAGATAGATATGTAATACTTTTTGTCATTCTGAGAAAATATTGATTTAGTTTTAATTTTATAGCCTACTAAAATGTTTATAAACTTTTGTTTGTAAATATGTAAAATAATAGAGGAAAAATTCAATAAATATTTTT
Source organism: Eupelmus azureus (assembly GCA_030522685.1). Lineage (NCBI taxonomy): Eukaryota > Metazoa > Arthropoda > Insecta > Hymenoptera > Eupelmidae > Eupelmus > Eupelmus azureus. Next base: position 19,832 of record JAPYZA010005322.1, read on the forward strand.
AAAATTTTAATACAAGTTTCTCCTCACGTACTCGCCATTTTTCATAAAATGGAAGTTCGGAAAAACCCAGCCATCGATAAATTCGTAGAGTAACGTTACAAAAAGTTATTAACGCTACTACGGAACCTATTCCAAGAACAATAAAGAACAGTCGGTAATTATTATTTTTTCTTTTGGAACACGCACAGCCGACGCAACTCGGACGAAATTTTCTGAAATTGCAAGCTTGCTTTTTCTACAGAATATTCTATCGGACGACAACAGGCTCCACTTAATTAACACGCGCTCAGAAAGAATATAAAGAAAAGACAAAATGAACAAATGAAATTTTCACGCGAGGTCTAATTAACAACGCGAGCCAAATGAATAGAAGTGGATAACGTATGTGTATGCGTGGTTTTTTCCTCCAGCTCTCGGTGCGCAGTTGGTCGTATTCATAAAAAGATGATTCGGCCGATCGATTAGCACGTGCCTCTCCTAAATCATTGAGAGAAATGCATTGGCAGCGCCAAATGATTGGTCGAAACTTTTCTTTATTAGTTAATTTCGTGGCGTGCTTGAGGATTATGTGACCTCGTAAGGAAAATTAATTGAATGATTATTAAGTCAGGATAAATCTCCCCCAGCCCGGCAATATAATGACGAGTTTGGGAAAAAATTTATGCGACAACGCGTGTCGTTTCGCAATTTACACACGCGCCTGGGCTCGCAACGTGAAATTAGCGAAACGCGTGCGTGTGTGCAGGCGCTGCGCGAGGTTCGATTGCGAGCCAAAAGCTACGCGTTTGATTGGTACTTTCGGGGCGTTCGATCCCTTTGATAGGACCGCCCGCGGCGAGTAACATTTTAATCGGACAAGCGGCCACCGTGTTGCTGCTTTGCTGCTTTGCTGCTTTGCTGCGCTTTCTCCGTTTCTTATATACAGCGCGCCCGCTGCAGCCGGCAGTTCCTATATACGACGACGCGATTCCACGCGCACCGGCTTCTTTTTATTTTGCATGCGGCTTACGTACGTGCATGCATGTACGTCTTGGCGCGCGGGTAGTACACACTTGCCGCAGTTGCGAGAGTGTGTACATATACGCTGCTGTGTATGTGCTGCAGCCTGCCTGCGCGCCGCGGCTCGATCTTTTAACTGTCTTGCCGTCTGTGTGTGTGTGTCGACAAGTTTACAGGGAGTACCGTAAGTGTAGCTTTATTGGTTAGCCCGTAGTCAGCTCTCCCTCTGTGTGTAGCTTTATTGGTTTCGGGACACGAGTTCGGCACAAACCATTGCTTTTCTTACTTTCTTTTTCGACAACATTACTCGCCAGAGGTATTAAATGCGGCAGCCGCTTGCTTACAATGACAATGATGGAATGAGGATGTTGCATAAGGCGCTCCTTGCTCTTTTATGCTTATATAGTTGCAAAACAGATTGGCACCTGTTAAAGTATACTTCTCTCAAGTAGTGATGAATAGCTTGACAGCAAATCATGATGAATAGCCTGTTTACCAATATTTTCCTCAAAAGATGAATTTGAGCGATAGTTTCAATATTTTTTATTAATACACATTTAAGTGCTCAAGCGTGTTAACAAAATATAGACTTATTTTTATAAAAAATAAATCTAGCTCCATCACACGTTTTGAGATTATCGAATTTCCTGAGAATGTTGTTAAAGTTTAATATTGCAAGGGAAAAAATGAAAAACGTAAGTGAATTTTAATTTATTATTCAGTCTGGCAATTTCAGGAGAAGCACTCGACGTTGAATTCTCCATATAGGTAGAATGGACGGGCTTGTATAGAGCCGGGGCAAGAATGCAACCTACCTACCTGCAGCGCTGGCAGCCGCTATGTAATGTCTGTCATTACTTGGCACGTGTGCATGGATTTACTGGTGCTTTATGCTTTTAACTTAATCTGCCCGGTGGGTCGCGCGCGCGCGCGCGTTACTTTTCTTATTTTCAGGTGCCGCCTCGGCTGCTTATACACATTCACGTGAGGATGCACACCCCGTATATCCATACGGATATACATATATGTGTATGGCGATGCGGGGAGCACCGAGAGCTATCCTATCCTAACATGGGTATACCTTTTCATTACTCTTTTACCTTATGTATCTTTGTTTCTATTCATGCAATTTTGATGGACGACCGTTCGTTTTTATGGAGGTTTGCTCTAGAACGATACTTTACAGCCTGCGATGTTTAACTTAAAAATGAGATAAATAATATATCGGCATTTTTTGACGGAAAAGCCAAAGCACTCGGTGAATTGTGAAATATTCAGAGCCCTTTGTTGAACATGGACATGAGTATTGCCGGTACTAAAGGTTGATTGGATGGAAATACCTTCCTAAAAATATAAGCATTGTTAAAAACTTGCTTGTCAATTTACATCAATTTAGCTGGCGTAAATGATTGAATTTTGATTAAAATTTTGCGGGATGATGTCTCTTAACTGTTTGTTGTTTGGTATTATAATAAAGTATAGAGTCGTTAGTAGTAAGTGCACGTAGGGGATATTCGTAAATGTTGCTAACCATGCAACATAATAAAATGCACTTTATCATCAGTAGTATAAGCATGAAAATATTATAACGTTTGAGGTTTACTACGGCATTCGCTGATGCATGTCAAGATCTTTACAGTCTACGTATCCTCATCACGAAAGCCATCATTGTGTTTATTAAGTTTTAAATAAACATTTTAAAGAGATGAATTTCGCAATCTTTGCATGATTCCATTATAAGTATTGAATATAATGTAATAAAACAATCGGTTTAATGAGAGAAAGGAGGGAAAATGAATTTTTCCCACGTTAAAGTACACAGCGAGCGAGAGTAGCATTTCTTGTAAAACTTACTAGCGGCTAAAGTATGCCAAAGCTCTTCATCGTCGAGATTCAGGCTCTTTCATACGCATAAAGCCTAAAGACAATAAAAAGCCTTTACGCGGCATGCTTAAGGATCTCGGGGCGAGCTCTCTCGGCAGAATTTCACTTGGTTTAACGGAAAATTGAATTTTCTAGAATTAAAGCCTTATAACCCGAAGCGCGGGAGCGGCTAGAGCTGCGCATAAAGCTCGGGGCTCGCGCTCTATAAAATATTTTAATGCGATGCAAAGTTAAATTAGTGAAACGAAGTATAACGCGCGATTATTGCGCGGCAGGGAGAAAAAGAGGGACTCGGTAAGTATATATACAGGGGCAGGAACGCGCGAGCTGCGCATAAAGCGGCGTAATTTATTGTCATAAGACATTTTGAGGAGCGGCAGTTTTTACAGCTGCAAACTGCCAGCTGATAACGCGCTCGCGCCGGGCTTCACGAAGCAGGCGAGGAGGAAGGCAGAAAGACCGAGCGAGGAAAATAGTGACGTTTACTCTTAGGTCGCGTGTCCTCCCCTGTTCCGGGACGGGCGATAAACGTTTATCTCCAAGTTGTATACAGGCGAGCTACTATTTTCCTCGCGTGGCTCTACTCTCTCCCTCTCTCCCTCTCTCCCTCGCGCCAGAGCCGCCGAGATATACAGAACTCCTACAGGTGCTACACTTTACAAGTGCGCGCGCGACGCGCTCCTCCCTCCTCTCTCCTCTCCTCTCCTCTCCTCGACGCGGTAATAGTGCCCCGCGCGCGCTGCAAAGCCTTTCGACGTGACTCATGTTCTACTGCTAACCCCCCCACCTTTCGGCTTTGTATCGTCCTTACGACGTAGCTAATAATGTTTAAAGATCGCGTGGCAGACACGGCTTTTAGCGCCCGCGCAAAAGGCTCAGTTGTAAAACGGCGTACCGCCGTAAATAGTTCGCTGGATTGCCCGGATTTGAATAATTATACGGATGCTACGTGCGCCCCGAGCTTCTACACACATTTTGAGACAGTTTACTTGCTGTCGATCTTAAAATCTAACTTATTTAACAGGCAGACTTTCAAAGTTGAATTGGGAAATTTTAAAAATTCATTGCCCATACATTTATCAGTCAATTAGGCTTCTATCAACTTATTGCCTGAATTTAATGATGTTCGATAAGTTTAAGCTGTATTAAAATTGCAGTAATGAATTTTATTGGAAAGTTTTCAGAAGTTAATAGAACTTTCATTAACTTTCATTAACAATTGCGAACAAAGTTCAAGGCGCTTTCAATTTACATTATTAATAACTTATAAATTTGTCAAAGTCTTCAGAATAATCGACAATTTTCTATTTCGCGATTTCATCATACATTTAAGAAGCTGGCTTTAATCTTTATAATTGAAATTTTTGAAAATTTATATTTGGCTCACAACTTGCAACTTATTCTGTAACCTTTGTACAAGCTTTCACTGTAAAGCCAACAATCAGTAGACCCTCCGCGCGACGCTTACACTGCAATCTCGTATATCATGTCCTATCCACTCAAACATTACTACCGCAAAACAAAAAAGAAAAAAGGAAAAAAGGAAAAAAGGAAAAGAGAAAAAAAGAGAAAAATGAAGAAAAGAAAACAAGGCGAGTGGAATAAAATAAAAGCTCGCACACGCGAGTGCCGATAAAACAAGCCCGTTACGGTCAAGTACTTTATTCGGAGAAACGCAGCGAGCGAAAGAAAAAAAGTTAAAAATTTCTCCCTAAAACTCGGGCTACAATTGCTAAAATATTTTTCCCCGAGTGAAGCGCGGCCGCGTGCGCCGGGAAAACTTACTGTACAAGACAGTACTTTTATGAGGCAGGCGCTGCATGCGCGCGCGCAAGAGAAAATAATTTCAAGCGCGAGTTTAAGCGTCTTTGCGCGCTGGTGGGGAGAAAGGGGGTGGGTAAAAACAAACACATTTACCGTAGATAAGGACTGTAAAGTGAAGTCTAATAAATTTCGTTTTATTTTTTAGTGTGTTTATGGCTTGTATCAATTCTCGCTGCGGGGTGAGAGCCGCGCGTGAGAGAACGAAATTTAGTTGACTACTTTGCTTAAATGCCTGGATGCAATCACGGCATTATAACGTCTACCTGCTGTATTTTGTTATGTTGGGTGCCGAGTAATTTTAAGTGCTTTACTTTATGGTTTAATATCCGAGGCAAATAAATTAATAAAAAAAACGCTTTATAAACGCAGGTATACGAGCTATTTTTTTCTCTCAAAAGTGTTTAAAGTATGTAATGTTTTCGTAATTTGTGCTCAAGTGTAAAAATTCTCATCAAACAATGTAAAGTGCAGCGACTCTGCCCTTTACAGGTCAAATGACAAGCGCTGGGTGAACCTTTGACATTGTTTTGAGTAAATAAATGTGTCATGTATTATATTTAAAGCCCCCTCGGCAACAAGATACAAGCACCAGAGTCACGTAACGAAGAATGCGCGCAAACGCTTCGGAAGTAGCTAAGGCTCGCATAATTACGGTAAGAGTTTTCAGTGCTCAAAGTGTCACCGAGTTCAATCAAAAAGCTTGATAATGAAATAACGAGACTAAAATGTGTTGAAAATGTTTACGAAGTAATGACTGATTTTTTTTTAAAAATATTTAGCCCTGTAAGCTTTATTTGTCCTAGTTTTTGTTCGACCTAATTTTTAGTCTAAGAAGGTTAAGTAAGCCGAAGATGTTCGCACGTGTAATTAAGTAATGGGCAAAGTTTTTTTTCACTAAACCCTTGGATATTTTCTAATGAAAATGTTCGAGTTTGAAGCGACGGGAGGTATAAAAGAAAAAGTTTTTAATGAATCCAAATATAGCTGAGAGAAAGCTGCTTGCCTAGATTCGCAGGCTAATAGAGAAAATAAAGAATGCATAGGTAGATGCTGGGGCGAGAATAAAAAGGTGGCCCACATCGAGACACCTTGCTCGAGTATTCCAAAAGACTCGAGCTCTTTCCGGCTGCAGCGGCAACAAAAACGAGAAAGCGAGAGGGGTGAGGGTGAGGGGGAGGGGGAGGGGGAGGGGGTGCAGGAAACAAGAGGAAGTCTCTCCCTTCGCGTGGGCATAACTTTTTGACAATTTTCAGAGACGCCCTGTAAAGTCACTCTCTGGTGTGGAGCTTTTACGAGTCGCGCCGCGGCAACTCTCGCCCAGAAACCAACAAACGTATACACACGAGCACGTACACTCAACAAAACAGAGGGAGCGAGAAGGAGAAAGAGAGAGGGAAACACGAAGCAGTAGAGAGAGAGAGAGAGAGAGAGAGAGAGAGAGAGAGAGAGAGAGAAGCAGAGCAGCAGCGGCAGCAGCAAGGGCCGGCCCGCGTTTGTCTTTTACGTGCCTGCTTAAAGAATGCATAGGACGTCAACAATGGGTTTGCAGAGCGGCGGCAGCGGTGGCGGTGGTGGTGGTGGTGGCGCAGCAGCAGCAGCAGCTAGCTGCAGCAGTCCGGTAGCGCCATTAGCTCACCCACGTCGGTGCGCGCTCCGGTATCAAGAGAGCCAGAGCCGCATATTCGTTCGAGCGTTGCCCCGAGTAAAAAATGCTTAGGTTTCAATTTATCGCTCGGAGGGCGCGCCGCGCTGGGCTTTTTATGGGAAAACACTACTGCGAATTCCGAAAAAGAAGGGGACGAGCAGAGAAAGAGAGAGAGAGAGAGAAGAGAGAGAGAGTACAGTATATAGACTCGTGCGATTGATGAAGCCGCGCGAATAATGCTCTCAGCTATCCGGAATATCTTTATTTCGTTGCGCGTGTAGCAAAAAGATGAGGGAGAAAGGCTTTTGTTGCCTGGCTATATGATGCTTCATGCTTGCTTTAATAAGTTACTTGCCTTCTTCCTTCTATTTCTCAGAGAAAAGTTCAAAGGCAAGTTTACCTTCTTCGCCAAATTGATTAAGAGTAATATAATAGCTAGCTATCTCTCTCAACATTTTACAAGACCAAAAGGTTTCTACAGAACTCTTTCACCGTTTTGACAAATTGAACATCGATATCGGTTAGAAAATAGAACTTTCGCTAACTGCCTTATGAATTACTGTAAAATCGCCGTTAATTTTAAGAAATAAACTCTTCACTTATTCAAAGTTTCTCGATCGTAATCGAAATACTACTTTTTACCTTTTCATTCCTACACTTTTTTTTTGCTAACTTTCTATGCATTAATAGTTATATTATTTTAATACGCATCATGAAAGTTACTAGAATTTACAAATATAGACATGTGGAAAAAAAAATTTTATTTTTTTGAAACTAATACCGTCGATATTCATTAAGCTCAATCAGTAAGAGTTACGAGCTGGCCATAAAAATAATGCGCTCTCTATCAAGTTTCACCTCACGCACCGAAAGTTCATTTCTTCTTTTTTAAGCATCCCGAAGCTCGAAGCTTGCGCGGCCGCGCGGGATAACATCTTTATTCTTTCGCGCGCAGCGCCAGCTCCTATACAGACGCATGCCCTCACAGTTTCGTATAACTATATCCGCGCCAAATATAAGAAGATTGCATTGTCAAGATTAGCCTTTAAAAAAAAAGAGAAGCGGGAGAGAAGAAAAATAGAAAAGTTTTGTATCCCTTATATTTCTCAGCTCGCGCGACGCTCTTGCTGATAATGTAATCTTTTCCTTTTTCTCATTCCTGTGCAAAGCATAAGGCTTCCTACTCGATTCCGCGGCATTTTTTCTTTTTCCTCTACTTCGATATCAAGATGTTCGCAATCTGCGCGGGGAGACAAGTTGGACTGGCGCGCGCGATAGAAGAGCCATAAAAAGAAAACTAAAGAAGTGGGAGCGCGCTCGGATAAAAAAGAAGGGGGCTGGGGGTAGTCGCAGAAACCGCGAGAGGCTTTTATCTCTGAATGCTAGTCGTGAACGGAATGAAGATTTTTCCGTGCGATAAGGGAAGTTTTTTCATACCTCGAAAAGCCAAAGGCGGCGGCGGACGAGCCTCTGTTGCTGCTGGGCGCAGGACCGAGAAGTAGTAAAAGGAGCGTAAAGGAACGTCGACGAGGAGGAGAAAGGAGACAGAGAGGGAGAGAGAGAAAGAGAGAGAAAAAAAGCAGAAGGACCGCATTGGGAGCCTAACTTCTACATAAGTCATCGGCGAAATGAAGACATGAGGAGAGAAGAGAGGAGATAAAGAATAACGATCTACGCCGTGAGAGAGCGAGACAGAGAGAGAGAGAGAGAGAGGGGGGGGGGAGCGAATCAGGCTGAGGCTCTCCTTGGCTTGTCGGTCCTTTTATTTTTAAATGCATTCGCAAGACACGCGGGTGGCCGCCGTGTTTTCCTAAGTCGGCGCAAAATTACACACTGGCCGGTCCGAGGCGCGCGGTTGACTCCCCTCCTCCTCCTCCTTACCTTAGGCCTTTTCGTGCCACCCTGCGCCTTCTTTTTTCTCGCTCTCTCTCCTCTTTCGGCCGAGGCCGAACTTCGCGGCACTCGTTTTCTCCTTCTCTGTCCCCCTTTCGTTCTCCAAAGCGCAACTCTCTCTCTCTCTCTCTCTCTCTCTCTCTCGGCGCAGTCTTATTTTTCGGCGGTCCTTTATAGCCCTCTCCTGTCTCCCCTCCTCGCGCCGCGCCAATCAAAAGCAAGTAAAACGTAAAAAATCACCGAGCCAGTCTCTCGTGGTGGGTCTCTCTCTTCTGCTGCACACACAGGCGAGGAGGTCGATAAAGTATTGGTCGTGAGAGAGAGAGCCACCGTCCTCCCCTTCCATTTTCTCTCTCTCTCTCTTTTGCTCGCTCGCTGTACACAGATAGCCGCACACAGGCGCGCACACACTTGGAGATACACACTCGAGGGGCTAGAATGCCACGCCAATTTCCACGAGGATACACTTCAATTACAAGGAGCTAATGCGCGCCAGCTCCTCTCGCTCCTGGCCTCCCACGCCTCCTGTATATATACGCGCGACTCTAACTATAACTGTATATACAATTGTATATATACACTTGGCGATATCTGTAGAGCTTTCTGTAGAGTTCCACTGGCGCTGCTGGCCATTATTGCGGACTTTGTCGCCGGTTTTTCGCCTCGTTTAATCGGAGTCCTCTCGCCACCTCGTTAATCGACGCAGCCGACCAGTCTATGTATATGCTTGTTGCTATAGACATTCGCCTCTGCATGAGAAAGAAACCGAGTGAGAAAGAGAGAGGGGAGACGAAAGAGAAGAGAGGGAGAGAGAGAGAGAGAGAGGTGAGGAGAGCCGCGATTTTCGCCACCCATGGGACCACCCTAGCGTAGCCGTGGAATATATATTAGGACGGGGAATTTCTCCAGGCTGAATTCTCTCGACTCTCTCTCTCTCTCTCTCTCTCTCTCTCCCTCTCTCTCCTGTCTCTCTCCTCCCCGTCGACTCTCCAAAATAGATATTGCAAATCCTGGGGGCGCGCATCGGCGCGACCCGATGATTGTGAAGCTAACGAGAACACGAATGCCGAGAGAGAGCGAGAGAGAGAGAGCGAGAGAGAGCGAGAATACGATGCGAGTCTCTCCACGGGCGTTAACGAGCTGGTAAATATGTTGACAAGCGCCAGGCTCCGAGAGAAGAGAGAGAGAGAGAGAGAGAGAGAGAACGAGAGAGAGAGAGAGAGAGAGAGAGTGAGAGAGAGAGCACGAGAGAGAGAGAGAGAGAGAGAGAGAGAGAACGAGAGAGAGAGAAAGAGAATATGTGTGTGCATGCTGTCTTTATAAAAGTATTAGTCGGTGTGGACGAGAGAGTGTAGGGGTACCGGAGGGCTCTCGCTGCTGAAATGATTATTATGGTGGCCTAACCGAAGAGCCGCTCATCTTAGAATTTGTGTAGAAGCCGCTGTATAATTTTCCACCCACTAAAATAGCCATCTCGACCCCCCCGATGATGGCCCTCTCTTGCTTCTTAGGGACCGGCCAATCGGCTCATCATTATCAGCAAATAAGGTACAGTATTTCCAAAAATTTCGAGCTCAACATTTTTAGGTACAATTTTTTGTTTGACGCGCAGCCATTTACACTTTTATAACTATTCCATTACGCAGAATACTAAAAAAAATTTTACATTTAATTTAGGACTAATTTGTAAATAATTATTATTAAATTTATCAAGTTTGATATTGGTTTTTATAACACAACGTTGCATATTAAATTTATAAAAGTTCGAATATAACTAATTTCAGATAATTATTATTATTGATCAATCCTTAATTACCGGGGCAAAGCGAAGTTATATGTTTCATGAAAATACGAGGTTTTACATTGCATAGTTTTTAATGAGTGAATTAATGAATTAATTAAATCATCCAAACTTTTTCTTTCATAACGATGCTCTACTTAAAGCTGCTGATTATTACCAATCAAAATTTATTGGAATACCTTGTTGATCAATTGAAGCATTTTCTTTTTTAAGCAATCTATAATTATATGTACACCTAACAATTTGATATTGCCAAAATATTTTAAATCTTTATACATTGTGGTCTTTAAAACAAGAACGTTTTGTTATTGTAAGCTGCGGTTTTGATGTTTGAAGTAGCAATTTAGTTGGCATTAAATTTAATGCTTGCACAACACATAAACACAGCATAGGTAAAATAATTATCATTTAATTGTGCAGTATTTCGATCCGTTCTTGATTGATTAAAAGAAGAGAGCAGAGCTTGATTAGCTTCCTCTTGAGCTGATTTAAGTTTTTCTGGGCTGCAAAATTTGGGTTTCCTATGGGAGCGTTCGCTTTCCTCTGGCCCGGGGGCATTAAATAAAGGCTGTTGAGCGAGGGGAAGGGAATGATGCTTTGGAGGAGGATAGGAGGATAGGAGGCGACGACGAGGAGGACGCCTGGCTCTTGCATCCTAGTGGTGTGAGTGATATCCGCCTTTGTCCGGGACGATGTTAGCGCCTCGGTCAACACGGGCTAAGCTCCAGCGAGCTACGAAATTGTGTTTGGTAAATCTCTTAGGAGCGAAAGAGCGAAGCTTTAGGCTGACGAAGGAGAGGGCCGCTGTGCTGGCGGCGACGGGCCAGGTAACATGATTCAGTGGTGCTATAGGTCAGACCTTAGGCCGCCTTTGATATTTAAATCGGGCGCAGGAGGATGGGGCGACGCGGGGGTAGCCCCTCGCAGACCGACCACACACGGCCCTCTCTCTCTCGCTTGCTGGCTCTCCCACTAGGTTCCGGCGCGCCTTATGTGGCACTTTTGCTTTCTTCTCGTTTTTTTCGACTTTTTTAGCGCCGCCGCCGCTGTCTCGCCACCTTACGTGGAAACGCAATTATCGCCGAGACTGATCGCGCGGTGAATCAGTGCGTGTTGCGTGCAGCGCCCCGGCAGACTCTATTTCTTATTCGGACACGAGCCGATGGCGCCTCCGAGTGTGCAGCCTTATTAAGATGCGTGATACGCTTAATTGATTATGATGTTACCCGATAGCTACGAAGCTTCTTGCTATTGCCATGTCTTCACAAAATACAGACTTTCTCCAGAGCCATCAAAATCATTCGACAATTAAATAGACTAATATTTTATTATTATTATTCTCTTTGAAAAATGCTTTATCAGTAACAAGTTCAATCAAGTTCTAAAGATTTTTCAAAATCTAACATATCTTCACTGCTCATTAAATTGTAAATGTTATATTTTAAAATCCCTAAGACTTACAAAAACTACTAAACAATGTCAGCTATTAATTTCGATTTTTTCTTTCTTTCGTATTTGTAAAACGTATATAAAAAAGCATTAATAAAATCAAACTCTTTTATGTATAGTAGATAAAATAAAATTTATTTCTACACATTGTATATCCTTTTCATCCTTTTTTATACTTTTGAAATTAAAATTATAGGTTCATTAAGGTAAAGAAATTTTGAGCAAAATGAATCGCATTCACGTAATCCAGTCTACTGCAAAATAGCCGATCAATCGTGTTTATATATCTTGAAACACTCTTTTATTCAGATGACCAGCGTGATTTTTAAGTTAATACATTTTAATTCTAAAGAAAAACTCCAATTCTTTTACATCTTAATTAATCTCTTTCTTTCGGTTATTCTCGGTGCTATCGCGCACAGAGACGTGCTTCGTTTTGGAAAGTACTTTAGGTTAAAAAAATACGGGTCAGCTAGAAGGAGTTTAACTTCACGGAGAGCGCGAATGAAGGAACCGTCACCGAGAGTTTTATCGTTCAAATTTTGTTCCGACTTCTATTAGCTAGAATAAAGACCGCGCGGTAATGAACATTTGGAAAAAGTTTTATACCTTGGCTTACTCTGTGTGTTCTTGGCTTCTCGGTTTAAAAAATTTAATGAATTCTTTGATAATAATAATACTATTCTCTTCTATACTTAAAAGATTTTAAGATTTTTATTGCACTTATTTTTTTATTATTCGATAAATTAATAAAAAGGTAAGTATTTTACGCTTCGATTTAATGCTGAGTAAAAACTTGAGTAGCTTCCAATATCTGCTAAGAATAATTCGCATTGATTAATACTTATTTCATACAATAGTAAAAATAATTTTTTTATTTAATATTAATATTAATTGGAAGAAATTTTCTGGACTAAAAGAATTAACCTTTTACATCCATCACTTTGAAAAGATAAATTAATTATTTATTAATTTCAGTATTATTACTACTTCTACCGTGAATTTTTCAGAAAGAATTTAATATTTTAAGAAGATTTTATGTATTAGGAAATGACATTTCATCTTAGATTAATACTATCAATATATAGTTATAATATCTTTATTCAATCAGGAAATCCTCAATATTTATACTCGCGATGAACATCCAACATAGCGGAGCAACGCATGTAAGTGGAGCGGAAGGGCTTATTTTATATTTGATATATACATATATATACGCAGCGTCTTTAGAGAGAGGAGAGAGAAGAGAGTCGTTTGCGAGCTGGCCGGTATTATTTTCGCACGCGGCTGGCTCAAAGCTCGGTCGAGCCAGGGCATCGCCTGGAAGTCTCTTACTCTCTCTTTCTCTCTCTTTCTGTCTGTTCGTCTGTCTACCTATCCCTGTCTCTCTCTTACACACACCTTCTCTCTCTCTCTCTCTCTCTCTCTCTCTCTCTCTCTCTCTCTCTCTCTCGCTCTCGCCGTGATGGAAAAATTATGTGGATCAACGCTTAAATAAAGCATAAGACCGCAGTGGCTTGAGAAACGTTGGGGCGGCTTTAGTGCTGCAACGCCCGCGCGCGTCTTAACTGGTGTGCGGCTCCTGCTTTTATTAGATCGTTTCAAGTCGCTCTGCCGGCGCCTTGCAGTTTCGCAGCTCTCTCTCTCTCTCTCTCGCTCTCGTTGTAATGGAATTGTGGAGGTTTCACGCAGGGGCTCTTCTTTTCGGCCACAGGTGCGGCGCACTGCATCTATATACTAGCGCGGCTCGTGTAACGAGAGATGCCGACGGGATATCGAGCAGAAGTGTGTAACCGTAGCACCATCGAAGAGGTGGCACAGGAACACCCGAAAGTCCTTCTCTTCGTGCTTCCTGGAATGACCGGCTTTCAAGCTCCATTTTTCTTTATTGCAAATCGCCTGATTTTTTCCACTTCTTGCATAATAAACACCTCCAATTGCACAGAGGGAAATTATTACTTTATAATAATGATAGAAGACATTAATTGTTAAAATATAATTATTCTGCTTATTTGATCATTTCAGGAACTTAAAGTCAAAAGTGAAAAATCTTTTTTTTTATACTGACTTCTTAATTTTAAGTCGTTATTAAGGAGATAATTAAAAAAAGTTTAAAAATTTACTTTAAGTATTTTTTTTAAGTACCTATTATAAATGTACTTCAAGTTCTTATTTTTTGTGTAGTGTGAAGTGCTAAAATGCTAATGTATCCCTACAAAATAGTAGTTTGGAAAAATTACAGTACTTTTTCTAAAATGCTAAGTACTTTTTTCAAGTAGGATAAACTTTTACAAAAGTACTGTAAGTACAAATCCACAAGTACTTTTATATTTAAAGAACTTGTATTTTCGTGTAAATATTGAAGTAAATTCACATTTTGATAAAACGGAAATCGATATAATTAACTATGCAACGTTATAAATATGCTATGTTACCATCTAAGTAGCGGCTGGATCTGGTATTTTGCTCCAATAAAAACGTATTTTAAATTCATATGCGATTGGAAAATAATAAAAAAGATAACATGATTATTTCATTATTTACTGAAAAATGTACACTTTCAATGTTTCAATTATACTGCATAAGAGCAAGAAATTTTTGTAATGAAATTTAGCATTAGCATTTCACATCATCTGAATGATCAATATCATTTTAATTACATAAATAATTTTAAAATCCTTTGATGATTAGGTCTTTGCCAGCTTTATATACTTACCTGGATGGAATAAATAAAAAATCGTTAATGGGAAATCCCAGTCAAAGTTGCATAACTCATCAATTTTCATCCCGGCCACCCAGAATCGAAAGTACGTACGCGTGTGTACGCATATGCGCGCTCCGTAAATTTTTACATAATATTCACCTGACGTATCGGCAAAAATTGCCGCTGCGCGCGTATTTGCAATGCATAAAGCGCCAAAAATCAATCAAAAGTAATTCTCTGCCTCGGCCAGTGAGCATACCTATATAGCCAGACGGCGATAAATAGCAATTTATTAGCCGTATCGAATAAAAGTTTAATTTTACTAACCTTGTAACACACTTGCTCCTTTATATATATAGATATATAGATGGATGAGGTTGTCCGCAGATGAAAAAGATTTCTACTGTCGAAGAAAGAACAAGAGAGTCGGGTGAGCTGCGAGGGCCAATCCATCAATAAGCTCTGGTCGCTGCACTCATCGACTCCCACGATCTCCTTTCGCGATCCAGCTCAGCGACAAGTGCGTGCGCGCACTCCTCACCTCATACCCACGCACGTGGCCCAGCGCGATATCTTCATCTCTCTCCCGACTCTCATCCTCTCTCGTGACAAGCGAGAGCGCCAGACGAATATCTGCCCTCTCCCGAGTCGCTGTGTATGTCGGCTCGATTCCCTGATTAACACATCAGTCTCGTCTCCTCTCCTCCCCCCCCCCCCTCTCTCTCTCTTGGACGCAAGCTTTTCGCATCGACTGTATTGCTAATAAGACACAGGTAGTTAGCTCCGAGGGAGATGGAGATAAAAGCGTGTGTATGCGTGAGCGCGGAAGGTTATACGCGCGAGCGCGGGGGTCCGATGAGAGAGAGAGAGAGAGAGAGCGAGAGGGAGTGAGAGAGAGAGAGAGAGAAGAGACGTATAAGAGAGATGAGGGACCATTCGTGCGCGTGTGCATGTGTGAGTGCGCGCTGGCTCGTTCACCGTGGCATCTTGCTCACTTATTCGCTCGTTCGGCGGCAGCCACGCACACGGCGGCTGCTGCCTATATAGTAAGAGAAAGATTGAGAATGATCGAGGGTCGGAGGAGAGAGAGAGAGAGAGAGAGAGAGAGAGCGAGAGAGA
>JAPYZA010005322.1:35170-57280 GCA_030522685.1 Eupelmus azureus
GAGTGCCGGGTACCCTGTAATCACAGTGCCGAGCCGCGAGCCGACAAACCAAACCAAAAGAGATAAAGATAAACAGAGAGAATCGAGCCTACGAGCTGACGGGGGTATATAACCCGGCTAAAGAATAAGAGAGAGGCTAACTGAGACTTGCTGCTGCTGCTGCTGCTGCTGCCTCCCCTCCTCGTTAAGTATGACGTGAGATCGCTTCCTTGACCGTATGCGCTCCTGCCGCCGCTCCCGCTCCCGCGCCCGCTCCTGCTGTCGCTCGCTCGCTCGCTCTTTCTCTCACAGCATCTCTCTCTATATATTCGCCATGTCTCTTTCTCGCTCCTTCTTCGCAGAGTAGTCGCGCGCGCTCAGTTTCAAAGTTACAGTTTGTTTTCGCGGATAAATGGATCTCGCTCGTCGTTCTGTGCGTCTCTTTCTCTCTCGCTCTCGCTCACTCGCTGTGTGCAGTGCAAGCGCGCTCGCCTCGCTGCCTGTGGATACTTTCACGAGAACGCCTGGAGAGGCGGTAAAGCCAATAGCGCCTTTTTTCATCCAATTATATTATCATAACGAAGTCCTTTTCTTTGCGCTCCGGCGAAACTCTTTTTTATCTTTTGCTTTCCTCGGGCCGCTGCTCTTAGCCTTTTTTTCACTCTTTTCTCGCGATGAATCTTTTCGGCTGCTCAGATCGTTTTGTCTTCCAATTGGAATCAAGTCGATGGAATGCGAAAATCATCGCTTCTTAAGAATCTTTTTTTTATTTTTCTTACTCCTCCTTACGTAGCTCCAGCAACATCATTTCAACCGCACTATGATTTTTAATTAATATGCAAATCCTACATAATCTGGATAATTAATTGTTTAACAATTATTTATTTTTCCAGTTACTATTTTAATTTTCTTTCTTTACATTAATATATAGTGAAAAATTCATCTGAACCTTCGCCTGCCTCTTCATTATAACTTATTTAATTTATCAAAACAACGAATATTCTTTTTAAATGAATCTTTTTATACACAAAATAATTCGAATAAAATAATTGTGTAGTACAATTATAAAACTCAATAATTTAATTTTATTAAAATGCTCAAGTTTTATATATATCGTGATTCATAAACAATATCTGAATATTTATTTTACCTGAGCTGAGCCCGAAAACAAAACAAAAAATTACCAATATATTATAAGTTTATAATGCATGTTACCGTGTAATATTACAATACCTATTATCTATGTAAAGACATTTTTTATTCACATAATACATAATATTTATCGACGTCTGTATCCACTGTACAAAAACAATTACCGTTTTTTATTTTCAAAATGTAAGTCGATTAAAAAGATACTTGCGGGGTAAAATGATTTGTGGCATCGGCAGGAATTAGTGGTTAGAGAGTTTATTAAGCACATCGAATAAGCGGTCATGTTACGCTTGCGGTGGTAAAATAAAGCTAGTAATAAAAAAACTTGATTAACGCTTTTGCGATCTTCGATTTTCATAGGAGTACGTGACTCTCAGCGTTCGACTTCAAAGTTACAGTCTTTTTTCGACAGGTAAACAGGTCCGTACTTTCACGAACACCCAAAAGCGTATTACTTTCCTTATTCATTAATATTATCATAAACCGCAAGTTTTTTGTTCACGTTTTTAATAATGCTGTTTCAATTAAAATAACGTTATATTATATCTTATGTTTATTTATAGAATCACATTTCTTAAATCATAAGATACTGCCATTTTTATATTAAATTATATGATAAATGCAAACTATAGATAGATATTTAAATTAAAAAAAAGAAACAATTATTATGTTTTAAGTGTTATAAGTTGTAAGTGCATACAATTTTTTTTTATTCTGACACGTTTTAAAAGTTAAAACATTTTTTAAATTTTGTCTTTACATACTTTTGAAACATTATTATTCTGGGACTAAAAACTCATACACATAATAGTAAATGTACTATACATTATGCACCAATGGAGAAAAATCGACTTTACTCCACAGGTGCATATATTTTATTTTCGACTGAACTGTAAACCAACTAATTAAAAATACATTAAAATTATATTTTATTTAATTTTTTATAGCTTAATACCAAAATTAATATTTACGGGAATAAAGTACTTTATTTGCGGGAAAAAGGATTATATGAATCTAATACTACTTTTATCCCGCTTTTTGGATCAATAAAGTAGCTTTTACAGATGAATCAAGAATAAAAATATTTTTAACAAATAGATTAGTTAGTTTTATATTCACTTAAACAACGTTAGTTTTTGAATGGTTCTTGTTATCTTTAGATTCTTTAGAGAATGAAAATAATTAAACTAGTCAGTTTTTGACATTTTAAAACACATATTTTTAAAATATTACAATAATTCCCGAGTAATATATCGATTTTAAATAAAATTCAAATTACGTTAATATTCAAAAAGCCTTTGTTATTGAGAAAAAAAAATTTATTTAAAACAATCAATATCATGGCATAACACTACTCCCGAAATAAAGCCGTGTTATCACAGATTTTTCTTGATATGGTTCGGTCTCAAATAACACTCAGCATCTCTCTCCCTCTCTCTCTGTACACGCATACCAAAAAAAACATTGTAAAGTTTGCCTAGAGGAAGGAATTATATTTTACACGTGAAAAAAGTATCGTTAAAGCAGAGCGAGGAGCAGCAGCAGCGGCAGCAGCGGCAGCAGGAGGAGCATTCATGTTGCTTTTTCTCCGCCTTCCTTTCATACTCGCGCACACACGTCATTATCACTCAACAGGATCTTTACGTGCCATGTGCACGTCTGCGTAAGTCATCGTGTGTAGAGAGGCGCGCGCTCGCGCGCCCAGCATTTTCCGAGGCGTCGTTGCTCTCTTTCTTCCAGACATTGGGTCATGCGCCTGGAGACAAGACACAACGAACGAAGAGAGTGAGCGAAAAAAGAGGGAGCGACAGTAACGGCTCGGCAATTATCACCCTCCTCCTACCATTCTTGGCTTCTCCTCCGTTCCCCCTAGAGAAACGACGAGGCGAACGGTAGATCGGCTGCAGACAGGAGGCGCATTAGGGACCGATGCACGCACGCGCCTCGCCTGCTGCTGCTGCTCTCTGCTGCACTCGCTTCGTCTCTTCATCTGCGCTCTGCTGATATTTCTCTCTGTCATGCGACACCAGATACTTTGATGCAGGAACCGCTCCTCTGCCTCAAATCTTTCTTTACACCCCCCCTTTTTTTATTTTCTGATTCTCGTTTTTTTTAGTTCGTCTAATTTCAGTGGAACGATAAGTTCGCTGCATCAAACTTCAGGGATAGTAGAAACTATAAGAAGGAAGAAGGAATTTTTGTTAAAACAAAGTATATTTCTACGTGTGTATCGATCAATTGGCTAATTTATTACAAAAACTGAACAAAGAATGACTCAGAGAAAGATTTTGAATATTTTTCTTAAATATTATACTCATCTTTTCATTATTTTAATATATAAATTTAGACTATTTAAAAATTATAAAAGGAAGAAGAATTTATATATTTATGTTGATATCTCAATTTTTCAGTGCACAAAACGAATTCTGTGAGATCGAATACAATAGACCACCAGGAAAACTGCACAATGGAGAGCACAAGTCGGGTATTCATCAGCGTTCATTAACAAGGCAATCAAAGGTCGTAGATTACGGCTGCGGGTAAGACATGCAATACGAACTTGAGAACTGGAAGGGCCATTAATGTTTTAGTTCGTAAACTAAGACGTAGACGAGCAGGTAATATTAAGATAGACTTCATGTAGATAAGACTTAAAGGTGAAGATTGGATTGTGTTTCCTCTGAATAAACAAGAATCTGATTCTTCTGTTGTGCCTCGTAAAACTACCTAGCCTCTATGTACGCTAGATGCTGTAATATCGGTAGGGCTATTTATTTTAGAATAAATTTTCATTATAAGTTAGTTTTTTCGTGAGCTGGTAATCAAAACCCAAATAAAATAGATAAAATAGACTCTTTTCAGATCCTAACAAGTTTATTTTATTGTTATAACAAGTGTGGTAGTTATAGCGAGGACCTTCTTATGACCTAATTAAGAACTAACTAGAAGTGATTGATTAAATATAAATACTTAATTTTCTACTTTGAGACAGGTGATTAGTCAAAATTTTTGAATATTATAAAAAAATTTTGTAATAATTGTCGAGATAAAACGTGAGTATTATTTTGGTTTTATTTATGAAGCTATTCTAATGTCAAAATTCAAACATAATTTATAAATATAATGATATATGAAAGATTAAAAGTAATAAATTTTATTAACACTTATATAACCTTTACGATTGAAACAAAATTTTAAAACACGAACATTTTTTAAATACTTCGTCAAACAAGTTTTATTCGCGTTTTATTAGTTAATTGAATACGCATTTGAATCTATAACATGCCATGTACAAATACCTTTATTTTAAAAAAAAATAACTTTCAATAGCCTTACGTGCGAATCTACAACTTTTCAACTCTTCCTCCTCCTATCTTCTATTTCTATATCCTCCTCTTAGCTTTGATCTGTCTTAAGTCCGCCTGCATCGTTCAATGTTCCCTTCTCTACCTTCCAGCGCAGTCTAATTTTCTCTCTTCCTCCTCCGTCTTCGTCTCAAGTTGACCACCTCGTCTTTTGCTTCAACTGCACGTGCCTCTTGGCTGCTGCAGAGTTTCCCTCTCTCTCTCTCTCTCTCTTGCACTAGTCACCGCACAGAAGTTATCTCGTTCACCGTACACTGCGGAGTGCGTGCACATGCAGGCATCTCGCTAAACATGGATTCCCTTTCCTACCGTCTCTCTTGCCCACATACTCGCATTCATACATATATATATGCACTCTCCCTTTCTCTCTAAAGCAACTCTGCTTTCTTTCTGGCTATCGTCGGCTGCGTACATAGCACACAAACAACAAACACAAACATACACAAACACGTACACACACACACAGACACACGCGCGCATACAAGAGCGGTAGCCTTTACGAGATTGTAAGCGAAATCGCGCTTGGCGGCACGCTGCCTCGCGCTTTGGCCTTCGCTACTCTCTGTGCACAAGTGCACACACGCAGTATATATATGCATATATGCCTGCATGCGAGAGACGCAGGCTGGGTCAATTCAATTTACGAAAAATCCTTTTCCTTGTTCAGGAGCTTTTAATAAATTGTTACTAGGATTTCATTCTCGGCTGCTGCATGAAATCGTTGAGCTTTTAGCGAATGTGAAATTTTGATTCTACCAACAAATGCCAATGTGCCTGTGTTTTTCAGCTGATGCATACAATAAGGCTAAAAATTGGGCTCTTTGCCATTTAGTGATAGTAATAGATCGACAACTAAGCAATTAGCTGTCCGAATCTACACAGTAAAACATATTATGTTAGTTGTCAATTCATATAAGCACAACTGTGTAAGCTTTAACATTCATGAAGTAACTTAATTTGAATAAGTATAACAGTCTAAATTAAAAAAATGGTTTATACTTTAATGTAATAAAGCAAGCTCATCACTCGCGGTGATTTAATTCGAATTGCAAAAATGAATTAGTCTCGTTGCACAATCGCCACATCATTGTACGCGCAGCCCTTGTAATATGTACAATATCGTTATCCGGGCGCCGGGATAAATTTGTGAAAACGAAATTGCCGGTGCTCTTGCATCGGCACAATTATCGTCAATGTAAAGCAAATATATCGGCATAAAGTATTTATCATCGCTAGGCGCATTCGCTTGGCGTATAGACCTTTAAAGCAGTGTGTATTCTTTTGCAGGCTGCGGCTGGCTGGCTGGCTGGCGCACTACAAAGCTACAGCGCAGTGATAAATCAGCGTGGCAATATTAATGGCACTCGACCTCCTTCGCTCTCGCGCATAATACCTTAAGCGCACTCGCGCGCGTGCACACGCCGAGTTGGCGAGTACACACGCCGAGATATTTGAAGTATGATTCAACTATATATACGCGTATGTTGAGCAGTAGACGTACACGCGTCTCTAGCTATATAGCTGGTAGCGTGAGAGTTGGAGGGGGCGGGGTGGGGGAGAAAGTAGTGAAGGGTGGCGCAAGAAGGCGTGATATGCGCCTCGCTGTATAAATGTACAAAGCAAGAGGGAGAGAGTCGGAGTAATTTGGCTGCCTGCGGCAAGTTCGTGAGAGCTCGCGCGATCCTCGTCACATGCGCCTAAGGGCAAAGACGAGGGGGGACGGGGAAAAAGGAAGCGTCTGCGTAGGATCTCGTCATATATAGGCGAGCGAGTGAGAGAGGAACGACTACCGCGGCGGAGGAAGCAGGAGTGCGAGGAAGATCGATAGATAGGCAGATGGATATAGATAAATGGAACGATAGACAGACCTAGCGCGGATAAGATCGCCCGTTACAGGGCCCCAGTCGCACTGGCGCGCGGCACTCAACAAGTGCCCATAGACGCCAAGACTATGATTAACGAATCAAGAACACTGTCTTTCGAATTAACTCAATGCCCGGGCTAGCTTTTTTACTTTTTACTTTTTACTTTTTACTTTCTCAAGACGAAACATAGCCTAATTTCGAGGGGAGATACACTTTTTCTTTCTTTCTTTCTCTTCTAAGGGCCGTTACTAATCAATTTTTTAAATACTATTATTATCTAATTATGTTGTAGAGGGAAATTTGTCAGATGGATCTTGATAACTAGTAAGTAGCAGGGTTTGATCATTTTTTTGTTTTATTACAGCTGAACATAAGCTTATTGAATAGATTGTTTGCGGCTATTTATAAAATTAATTATTTGAAAAATTCTTCTCTGTCAATTTAATAATTTTTTATCAAGTTGCAAATATATACTTTAAAGGAAATAGGATGTCGACTTCACGTTTTCCACGTAAATATTCATGATAATTACATTATCTTTGACTTATTTATTCTACAATTAGTTTCGCATTATATCAAGCAATGACATAATTTAGCACTCGTAATTGAGCTTGAGTCTCGAAATAGCCAGATCCGATTCCTGCAACTCACTCCTCCGGCAAATAGTGAAGCAAGCTTAGCCAATCCCGAAAAATCAAATCCTAACGAACTCATGCAGCTCCGAAATCTTCGGCTTTTCCTCGTGTGCGCAACTAATGAAGATGTCCAGAACACGGCTGCCAGGGAACAAATTGGGCTCCGAGCTCATCGCGAAACAGGGACAGCAGCTCCCAGAGAAGAAGCGAGCGAGAGAGTGAGGTGGGAGTTGGGGGGGGGGAGGGGGCGAGAGAGGAGAGGAGAGGCCACGCGTGAAATTGCAAATGCAACGTAATCGTCCGCCACCCACCACGTGACAAATCACGCGGGCGGGCGCGGAAAAAACGCGGCTTTCTTTGCCCGATTCCGGCTCCTTCTCGGCTGTTCCCACGGGAGTGTCGAGCTTGCGCGCTCGCCGCTATAAAGTGAAAACGAGCAGCGCGCGAGGCCCGTAATGAGCCGGCCGCCGAGACGCGCGGCACACGAGGAGAGGGCCGCTCTTATTTTTCATAAAACCGACACGAGAGAGAGAGAGATGCTCAAGCCAGCCGTCGACGTGCGCGCTCGTTATGCACTTTACAATTTTGGCGCGTCTCGAGGCACCATATAGGCTGCTCTCTATACATACTCTGCTTTGCTTGGACTTGGCGCGTTACTACCCTCTCAATGGCTTCTTTATGTATTAATGTGCGTTCGGTAAAGGCGGAAGAGGGCTAATGCTTCGGCTTGAGAGTCGAGAGGGCTTACGGCGCCGTTCGTTGCTTTACTTCGCCGCTGCCGTTTTTAGCGTATATTGTATGAAAGAGCCGAAAAAAGCGCAGTTGCGTTTGAGCGGACCACTATTATTCTATTATTCCTAGCGCGAGGAGAAGCTTTTGTTGCCAAGTTTAATGAAATTACTTTGGCAATTTTTCCAAACATTTTATATTCGAAAATTTTGTGCGTTCGAGTAATTTTAAATTTTAATTGCTTCGCCGCTACTGGATCGTTTGATGTGTTTCAATGGAAACATAGTAATTAATGAAAACGAAAGTAGAGTAAAAAAATTTTTGTTACAAAACTTTAATTTGTAAACTCAAACATCCGTGATGTACAAAATTTTAATCAAAGATAATTAGAAATGTTGAATTTTCCAATAATGGACGTTTAATAAACAATGAACAATACTCAGGAAGTGGACGATATTTTTAAAAATTCATCAATACTATCGATTTTCTTGCATCAGTTTTTCTTTTATGAAAAATAAAAAATGAAAATTTTGATTGTAAATATAATGCATTTATAAATGTAATCTGAGTAATACTCTGTAAATTTTAAATAGTGGGAATTCGCACCTTTTACTCTTTAGTGGAGCATTCTGAACTAAAAAATAGTGAAAATTTCACTTTATCGTGAATTTTTCAAAATTGAGCTCGTTGAAATATTTTAAATGAAATTGAGATTTTATAGGCAAAATTATCAATGACTAACCAGATTCTCTTTTTACGGAAAGAACGAAATTACTAAATACCTGTAAGAGTCAATAAATTTTAATGGATTTTATTGAAAAAATAATTACTCGATATATCGAAGGAACGTACGTAGCGAGTAACCTACTTTAAAAAACCAAAAACAAAGAAAAAACCAGTCAATCAATTATATCGAATGAACGGCCATCCGTGATATCAATTACCCAATCGTTATCGTTGAATTATATTAGAATAGTGAGTAAGCGCGTGGCATCCAGCTAAAATCCTAATCCTGTAAAACCGCTCGTAAAGTTTTATGTGCCCTACACAGCATTAAGGGGAACCAGTAAATTTTATATTGTATTCAGGCTGGAGCGTTGCAAAGAAAGGGCGCGTGCGCGGGCGCGCGTAGAGAGAGAGAGAGAGAGAGAGAGAGAGAGAGAGAGAGAGAGAGAGACAGAGAGAAGCGTTGCGTGCTCGGACGAGAGTGAGAGGGACAAGATTCGCTTAACCGTAGTTAGTCGGTGACATAATTGAAAAAGATAAACGAGCGTAAGACGGGCTGGAATGGTGCGGAGCGAACTGCGCGTTGCAGCAGCAGCAGCAGGAGCCATAAAAGAGGCCGCAAGGATATGATTGTACGAGTCGCGTAGGCACAAGAGGAGGAAGGTAGGGAGGGAGGGAGGGTGGGAGGTAGAGAGGGAGGAAGGAAGGAAGGAAGGAAGGAAGGAGCGTGAAAAAGAAAGAGAGAAGGTACATAGTAGGTGAGGGAGAGAGAGAGAGGTAGCGGCGGTGGGTAGACACACATAAAGACGTCTCCTCGGCGCGTGCCAGGTGCTTCGTGCGCACAAAAGCATCCCTGTTAACGGGGGGCAGGCGCGCGCCCGCAGAGACCGAGCGAGAGATCGGACCCGTTTGACCGGAAGTCGAAAAATAAGCCAGCATGGGAGGAGGAGAGCTGCCTTATTAAAGAGTGAGTATAGCGGAGAGAAGAAAGCAACGGCAGACCTTCGCTGCCTTCACTACTGCCGCCGCCGCCGCCGCCGTCGCCGCTGCAGAAGGGCAAGCATGCGCGCATACAAACACACAAAGTATTCAATTTGTCGGCGCGCTCCCTCTTTATCCCCCCCCCCCTCTCTCTCTCTCTGTCTGCGTGTGTCGTCTCTTTAGCCGAGGGTAGTAGAAAGAAAGCTGGACGCAGGAGCGACTGGTGGATGTTGCACAGGGACACGCGTATTTTCGGCTTCTATACGGCTGTCTTCTTCCCTCAGAACTGAGCTGACAAATTTTACGGATCACTAAAACCAAATCGAGGAATTATCATTTGGCTGCGCTTAATCGTTTTACTACCCACAATCGATTACATTTATTTATTCATAACTATAAGCTTAAACGCAATTCATCAATACTATTCTATTCCTATCTATTAAACTTTATCGCTTTTTACTTGATGCATATATTGCAAGAATTTAAAATAATACACTTTTGATAATTCGCATTGTGTATTTAAACAAAAAATCGAAGTACATTTATTAAACAACACAAGTTTATGAGAAAAAGTTGCAAATTAAATAATTAGATAATATTTAAAATGAAAAAGGCAGATGAGAGTTACATCGTCCTGGATATCGAGTAAATAATGCAGCGGCAGCATCGAAACCGAAACTTTTTTTCTCTCGAAAACGACTTGTCGCTCCTTATAAACCGTCGAGCAATTTAAAGCCTCACGAGCCAAGTAATTTAAAATCCGTCCCGACTCTCAATTATTAATACGCACTCGTCATTGATCTACTCTCTCGGCATCGCCTCATGAAATTTAATCGACGGGACCTCGCGCCACAACAGCAGCACCAGCAGCATTTTACAGAACGCGAATTTCGTAAATATAAGAGTGTGCTCAATAGGGTTAACATGCATAATGTAAGTCGCGTGCCGGCAACCATGAATAGACGAGAGCGAGAGGGAGGAAGCTTCCCTTTTGCAGGCGCCCGCGCAACGTCACTGGCGCGTCTTGGCCGCATTTCCCTTTAGCCGCTGTTTTAGACCCTCCCTCCCCTGGCTCCCTTCGCACTCCTATCTCACTCTTTCATTTATATACTGTGTCTCTGCTGCTCTGTATTTTAGTCTACAAAAAACACTCGTTCAATTCGGGCTTCTACAAGCATGTACGTTAGAGAATACTTTTCCTTTGCCGAGCGCCAGCCTGTTTTCACTAAATAATCTCGCCTACTGAATTTTTTACTAAAATGACTTTGCTTATCCCTGTTTGATTAATCAAAGGAAAAAGTTGGGGAAATATCAATAAAGTATCAATGACATTTGACCTCTTTCTTTACCCTGTCACTGTAAATTGAAAATTTATAACTTTTGAATTTTTAATGAAACTTTTACGTATCACCATTACCCATGTTCATGTCCATAAAATTTTCACACATGTATATACGTCTCATTCCTTTTCGATTATTATCGCATTTAAAATTTATTTAGTTAACTGTCGACCATGCAAAGTTTTTTATTTGAAATGTGAATTTCAGCTACGCCAACACTGTAGCCTGCACTATAGTCGCACACACACCACACAAACGGGATAGATTTTAAATATTTTGTTAAAACTCGTGCTTCATTATCTATCAAAAGATCGTTATATTTTACGCTTTAAAAAGCTTTTAACGTAACGTTACAAAAGTAAATGTTCATCCATTGTGCCATAAATTCACAAACAGCATTACAATGCGCGGTAATGACAAAGCGGCCGTAATCGTAAGCAGCGCTCGCATATAATAAACCTTTTAAATAAACAAAAGGGAAAAATGAAATTTTCCTCTCTCTTTCCCACACGAGCTGCCGCTCCGAATCTCTATAGAGCCACAAGCCAGTGTGTACAGATTCGGTCGTGCGTCGGGCAATCCATAAATACCCTTCTAATGGGCCTAAACTGTCTCTTTTACCGCACCGTTTTCAAATCCACGACGGGAGGCCTAGCTGCTTGCACCAGCGCGTCTCTACTATAGATGCCGGGTGTGAACGGGGGCTCCTCTCTCTCTCTCTCTCTCTCTCTCTCTCTCTCTCTCTCTCTCTCTCTCGCTCTCGGTCACCTTTCGAAAAGTCGACTCGGGCCCACGCTTCTCTTTTAAATGAGCTCTGAAATCGCTTTATAATTTATGTAACGCTGCTGTTTCTGCCGACGTCGCCACCGCCGTTGCCGCCGCCGTAGCTTGCACACTCATTCTTTCTTTTTCCCATTTCGATTCTTTGATTCTTTCTTGGTGCCGTTTGCAATTTTAATTGACGATAAAGTGATTACGTTTTCTTCAAATTCCGAGAGCTCAAAGTTGTTATTTTAGATTGTATAAAGTCTGCTTTATATTAACTATTTTTTCATTAAAAACTGGAAATTTAAATACTATTTTAGTAAATCAGTTCAAATCGCGCTCGATAGTAGTTTAATGTTAAAATGTGCTTTTGCAAAGATTTTTATTTTATTTATTTATATTATAAGACTGTCTTGAAACTTTATTACACTTTAATCATATATGATTCAAGGTAAAAGCCAACAAAACTATAAGTGAAATTAAAGATATAGATAGTTAAAAATATTAACGCCAATATTTATGTAGATTAATGTTCTCCTTTATTTCGCATAAATCGTCGAAAGATAAATCTTCAAATGGTACCTTCGCCTTTAAAAAGATACTTGAAAAATTCAAACCTTATCTTCTGTAACGAGAGAGGAGCCCGATGTTTTTATTTATTTTTACTTCCGTTCTAGTATAAATATTTAAACGCCAGAGCTTTGATAGGCCATACACAGCTTCGTCACATCATAATGAAACTACACAAGAGACATATTAACTTTTACGATAAAATATATTTACATTTTATCAAGTAAATGATGCGTTTTTAACCTAGTAAGCGAACAAGTAACACATTCCATTATCAAACGCAAAGTAAATCGATAAAGTGCATAATCGATTCGTTGCGAAAACGGGCATCCTTTGGCTTGGTAAATTTCTTAGTAATATTTCCTTAATGTACACAATTATATATCAAAGTGATCGCCGATGTATAAGATAAAAAATGAGAAAAAAAATCGATTCTCTCTCTTTCCCTTCAATCCCAACAAATTGATTCACAAATGATGTGCGTTTATCTGGCATGAGAAAATCCGTCTTTTCTTTCTCTTCCTCTCTCTCTCCCTCTCTCTCTCTGCTTTTATTTTTATTGTCTGCGAATATATTTTCACATGCGACAAGATTCAGATTGAGAATTTTTTCTTTCGCTTCTTCAATTCAAATAATATTATAATATAAATCTTAAAAAAATTCTTTGGCGCATAGTACATTTTTGCGGCTGTATATTATTTATTGTTGATGTTTGTTATAAATATATAAGCTAAAGATATGTTAAATCCAAAAAACGTTTATAAGTAAAAAATACTATTAACTTAAACAGAATAAATTGTAATTAAATAATCAATAATCAATACATTTTGATATTTCCAAAATAGAAATATGGGTGTACGTACGCGTATTATCGATAAAGTTTACTTTGTATTTGATATTTGTCATCTGTGAAACCATTTTTCTGTTACGTTTTCTAGTATTTATTAACAGCAATTCCTCTTCTTTCTGATTCTATATTTATGTTTACACCTCGAGTTTTACGATTTTCCGCACATGTTAGTAGTTAAAGAAGTTTGGACTAAAGTTAAAGCTCAGTTAAAAATAGCGCCTTTAAGCTTACAATATCTTTTTGCATTCGTAGTTTCTTTTGATGAAATCTGATGAAAGAGTACTAAAAAGCCAATAGTGTTAAAATCTTATTAGATTTAACGATCGCCTATCTAAATAGACTTGGTAAATTAATAAATTCTTTTGGACATCTTAATTACGAGGAAATCTCGACGTCAGCAGCGATAGCGTCAATGTTGTTATTAATTTTGCAGAAAAGAGCCAATTTCTCAAGACACTCATATCTCTGGATGCAATCGGTCCTAAGATCCGGCTAATTGAAATTCAAAGGCAAGAGATTTCGAGCAGTCCATCTTGCGCATAGCCACAATTCTCGGCCGTCCCTCTTCGTCGGGGAAATTAAAACGTGAAACTCAGCCGATAAAAAGCAGAGCCGCGCGCAGCAGAGCCGACAGCGGCGGCGAAAGTGCGAACAGGCGACAGCCCGATCAGATAAGCGCGCGTTCGTTCTCCCTCTCGCAGGCGTGCGCGAATCAAAGCGCGCGCCTAACTCTTTCTTTCTCTCTATTTCGCGCACTCTCCCGGCGCGAGGCTTAAAAAGAAGAGAGCGCCAAAAGAAAAGAGAGAGAAAGACAGGGCGGAAGGAAGGAAGGCAGCTCTAGCCTCTGGCGTTGTCTCTGCACTGCAGGGCTGCAGAGAGCCGCGAGGCTAAGGAAGGTAGCGGGCGCGCGCGCGCGAGGGACGAGGAATAAACGTATAGGTGCGCGGAGAGAGAGAGAGAGAGAGAGAGAGAGAGAGAGAGCATAAGACAAGTCCATCGTGATGCTCTCGTGATGCCGAAAGCAGAGCGCCCGTGCGCCCGTGCGCCCGGCGCGCTCCTCTCTTTCTCTCGCGCGCTGGTTGCTGTGTCTCATCCCTCTCTTTCTATATGTATTGCGTGTGCCGCTGTGCCGCTGTGTGGCTGCGCGCGCAGAGGTTCGCGCGGCGTCCGCTGCCGGGCGCTGCTGGCGCGGCCGGCCTCGGCTGAGCGCGAGCGGGCCGCTCAGTCTAATTTGAACCGCCGCGCGCGCCCGAGCTTTGCGCGTGCACGCAGACGAGCCGCCGTGACGAGAGTGCAGAGCAGCAGTAGCCCCCCGGTCTACCGGTTACCGCTCCCTCTCTCTCCCCCCCTTCGTCGAAAACGCACGTGCGACATCATCTCCGATCTCAGCAGGCTCCAGCAAAGAAAAAACAACATTTTCTTTTTTTGCCAATTTTGCCGACTGCTCATTTGTTTGGGATATTTGTTGTCCAGGGCAGGTTCCGATCAAGAGAGCAGAAGAGCAGGAGCCCGCGGGAGGAAGAGAGTGTGAGAAAGTAGCCGCGCTGCACGTGTGGCGCGCGCACGCCGGCTACGAGCAGCGAGCGAGAGAGAGAGAGGAGGAAGCGGGGCATTTAAAAATGTTATCGCCGCGCGCGTCTTTAAAGTTCCCCCCGGTGCTGGTGGTGGTGGTGCACGTGTGAGGTAGCGTAATAGCGGGCTAGTAGAGCAGTAGTATTACAAGTGCGGCGCTCTGTGGGCTCGGCTGGGATGATAAGCTTGAGAGCCAGTGCGAGAGCAAGAGAGCGAGAAAGGAAGCGAGCGTGTGTGCTAATGGTCGGTGGCGTTGTTGTATATTAAAAGTTGTCCGGGTTCCGTGGATCATTTCTTGGCGCTGGCTCTTTTTTTCTCGTCGCGCGGCCGGCTCTCGAGGTGGTCCCCAAGGCAGAGAGACCTCCCTGCCTACCCGTGAGAAAGTCAAGCAGACGAAGAGGAAGCAGCAGCAGACCAAGAAGAGAGCAACAGAGTGAGGGAAGAGAAGGGAGGAGCTGGCGAAAGAGAAGAAGAAGTATTGTTATCGCGTGTGTGTGGTGCAAGTGTGTATGTATCTATATATATATATGTATTCTGAAAAAAACCGGGGACAGGCCTAAAGACACATGATGCTACCGGGGCGATCATCGAGCAGCGAGCAGAAGAAGACGAAGACGACGACGACGACGACGACGGTCAATTCAACGGCGATAGTAGAATTCAAGCCGCTTTACCAAAAGCAGCGGCAGCTGGAGCAGAAGAGCAGCGAGAATCAGGAGCAGCAGCGGCAGGTTGATAGCACAGCAGGTTGGGACATTTCGGTCGTGGCCACAGAAGCAGCAGCAGAAGCAGCGGCTATGCACCGTGGGTCCGGCCGTCAGTGCAGGCGCTCGTCCGGTAGGAATTAATGGGCATCGGAAGCCGCCGCGACAAGCAGCAGTGCATCGCGGATTCCAGAGAAGGGACGAAGAGAGAGGAGAGAGAACGGGGGAATCTTAGCGCTCGCGCGTAGCCGCGGTATTTAAAGAGAGCCGGCGCGCGCACGGACGGAACGCCGCAGTAAACCCTAAGCCCTTTTATACGCGCTCTCTCTCCCTCTCTCTCTCTCTCTCTCTCTCTCTCTCCTCTCTCTCTTTCTCTCTCTCTCTCTCGGACCACGCGAACGAACGCGGTGCGTTCTAGCGCCTGCCGCACAGAGAAACACTGCAAGACAGGAAGAGAGAGAGAAAGAAGATGAATTCGGCCGTAGCGGGAGTCGCGCAATCACGGCCAGTCTGAGGAGAAGCGCGAGCCGAGGAGGAGTCTGCTCAGCCCTTGGGTGAAAAAAGCAGCCGAGCAGAGCAGAGCAGAGCCGAGCCGAGGGGAAAAAAGAGGGCCGGATCACGAGGAGAGGCAAAATGAGGCGTAAGCCGGCGGCGCTCCGCGGCATCAGCGAGTTTAGACCACCCCGAGTCGTTCGGTTAGCAGCCGAGCTACCGCCTAACCAGCAGCAGCAGCAGCAGCAGCATCGCCGTAGAGCACTGCGTCACAACGCCTCGTGAATGGAGGACCACCAACGTCCAAGGCATCACGATCGGCATTGCGATAGCGCGTAGCTTTCGACTCGCGCGCAGAGAGATACTACGCCCGCTCCCCCCCTAGCAGAGAGCTAAATAGACGGAGAGACTGGATTGCACGAATTGATAGAGAGGAGGAGGAACGATTGGAAGGATCGGCAAACTAGCCAGAGAAAAAGAGTGACGAGAGCCCGCCGATCCGGTGCGCCGAGCGGCCGACGATTAATATGTGGTCGTCGCTGCTTCTGGCCGGATTGCTGGGCGGCTGGTGGGGAGTCCTCGCGCTGGCCTCGCCCCCATCGCCGGGACCTACCGACTCCTGGAGGAGCAGCAGCGCCCGCGGCGCTGACCTTGACCTCGGCTACCTCGCCGACGACTACTACTACGGCAAGACGATGATCTTTGGCTTCGAGCCCCCGCCCAGAGAGGAGGCGCGCCAGCAGCGATTTCTCGACAGGAGGAGGCCAGAAGGCAGCAGACTCGGCGAGCTCAGCCAGCGGCTGAGGCACCGCCGCCAGATGGAAATGCTCGCGAGGAGCGCCAGACCCATCCAGAGGGATGAGAAACCAGAGCCGTCTCGGGGCCGCTACGCCAACGAGACGGCGCTCGACCGGGCCCGAATCGCCCGGTCGGCCAAGCAGCAGCAGCAGCAGCAGCAGCGGCAGCAGCAGCAGCAGCAGCGGGGCCCGGTGAACCCGGGCTCGCAGCGGGCGCGCAACCGCACGCGAACCGACTCGCCGCGAGAGCAGCGGCGGCGCTGCCGGGTCCGAGGCACCTGCCGGGGGCGCAACTGGTGCCCCGACATGGACGTGGGCAACCGGGCGTACCTGGCGCCCACCGTGTTCGAGGGCAAGGCCCGCAGCATGTCCTCGCTGCGCAAGCCGGGCAGCAACTACGCGGTGACGTTCGAGGTGAAGCAGGTCTACAAGAGCCAGCCGGGCTTCCTGCCCCTCCAGAAGAACGACAGCGTGAGGCTGCACTTTCGCGACAAGACTGTGCCGGGCAAGTCGACGCTCTGCGCCGCGAGCGCAGCCGCGACGGTCCAGGACGCTGCCAGGATGCAGAAGGACCAGCAGCGAGATAATCTCAGTGGAGTGGTGCGCGCTAATATCAAGAGGGGTAAAGTGTATCTTGTGTTTGTGAACCGCGTGGGACCCAGGAACTTCACGATCCTAGGCGAGCCGGTCGTGCGCAGCAAGAAGAACGAGCAGGCCGTCCAGGCCGTCATTCGTCCCGATTATGGTGAGTCCTCCCTCTCTTTCTTTTACGCAATTCTCCAATTTTTCCGATTATTACCTGCCAAGAGCTAGCCTCTTTATTCCACTCAAAATCAGAGAGACAGCTGTTTCTGCCGCTAAGTTGAATTCGTCCTGGAAAGAATACGTCAAGCTGGGCGCGCTGCTACGGGCCGGTATCACGCCGATGCCGAGATATCATTGTGTCGTTGCAAATTTATCCTGCACACGTATTTACGCGAGTTTGTCTATCTGAATATCTTAATTATGCGCATATTCGAGTTTCCGTTCTGGATAACTTTGTTCCTCGGATATCCGGATATAACAATTTTCGCGCCCCTACATTAATATTTATAAGCGCGCCTTTTCTGATTAATTTCACCGAGCTCCTGGCAAATTTTTATAATTTTCCACATTTAATCGCTTAAATTATTAAAAATACTTGAGATCGTTCTGTATACGTATCATATCTTTTAAACCACTCGTATAAATTATTCGTTCATATTATGTGAATTAAATAATTCAAAATTATTGTTTATATTTCTGCAGTAATTGAGGATTATTGAAACAATACATTACATGCATATCATTATTTATATCACATATTTGATTGGATTTACAACAATTACCATTTTTATTAACGTATAGATAACGTAATTCGTTTATAATCGTACAAACAGTAAAGCCTATAAAATCCTGGCACTGGCAAAAGAGTCAATCAACATTTCAATTTATATTTTAAATATTAAACAAAATAGAATAAATTAATGGAAAGCTAATAAAGCTGTAAATTAAGAATTCATTTATAGTGTCTAAGAATATATTTTAGTAGTTTATGTTTTAACTGAAAGATCTATGATAGTCGTCAGTACAATTATCAAGTGTGGTTGATCGTTCCCTTGAGAATTTTTAGATATTTGTCGAGATAATTAGAAAGTTAGCTAAAGAAAAATCTGGGGCATTCAGTTATTTTTGGGATTTTCGTGGTCGGAATAGAAGCGTGAAAGAAAGAGATTTGTCGACGGGAGGCAAGTTTTTTTGTCGTTGTACCCAAATAATTTCAAATCTTTCACAATTTTTTATGCTTTTGAGTAAGATACTGCAATTTGTTGAAATACACTTAAATAAAAGTCTGATCGTAAGTACAATACATCGGCGAACTAAAAATAACTTTCACTCATTATGCAATAAAAATTTGTTCTCTCGTGTGTTTTAAAAGAAAGATTATCAAGTGTGGGTTATAATGAATAGGATTAGCAGTTGATGGTTATCGAAAGAATCTCCTTAAAGGCAATAACATTTTAGAAAAATTCCAGTAACGCAACATTACTCCTGGCGGGTAAATAAACTACCTGGGCATAAAAATGCCCGATAAAATGTCGCGTCGGAATTCTCTCCGAAAACGCGCAAAAAAGACCACCCAAACAAGCGCGCTGCATCCATAAAAGAAGACGCGCGCTCGCGCAAGCACTCGTACAAAACCTTCAACGCACACATACGCAGACAGTTGCACGCAGATGCACACATACACACCGAGAGAAAGAGCGAGAGAGTAGCGAGGGAATCAGCGGGCGCAGTGCTCAGCTCGATTTTTAGAATACGCGCGTTCGCCCGTAATAACTTTGGCATAGCCATAGGCGCACATAAGCATCGGCGCGCGCGCGGGCGCGGCCCACTGCGTTTAGTTTTCACGGTCGGCGCTACGGGAATTACCATTTGAATCCTGTCCCTGCGCCGCCGCCGACATGGCGAAATGGCCGGGCGCTCGCCGATGCGTTGCGTCGCTCTGCTATCTCGGCCCGCCACTGTGCGTCGATCTCGTCGCGTTGCTACTGTTGCTGCTGCTGCCGCTGCGTCCATGCATAATTTCTGGCAGCGGCAGCGCATCGATGGCCCCACCGCATTATGTACATATTGTGTCTCCGTGTCTATGCGCGCATGTCTGTCTGTGTGTGTGTGTGTATGTGTATATGCGCCCGTGCGAACTAGTCTGCGTGTTTGTGTGTGTATAGAACCCCGGGGAAAGTCGTCGCAGAAAGGCCTCCCAGCGCATTAAACTTTGCTCGGCCTTGGTTTATGTACATCGCCATTGAACTTGCAGCTGCGCGCCAGCGCCCTTTGACACTCGACTGATGTGGTTTTCTCTAGACCGACTAGCTGCAAACTTTCGCCCGACGCGATATTTTGGATATGTGCTGGACCGCCCTGAAAACTGGCCAAATGTTTCGCGGTTGTTGCGCGCGAAATAATTAGTTCGGACTTAGTTTGCGCGAGCTGGGAATTATTGTTTGTTTTTGGCAATTTTTCACGGCAGCCACTGGATGCGGCAGAAAAGTTATAAACGGATACCTATACGTTGCTCGTGTCAAGGCAAAACTTTACCTTCTCAAAACGGCCTCTTTTTTGCTCAATGTAAATTTCATATAATACTGTTTGTTTTCCTGAAATTTTTAAAAGCATTTCAATTTGCAATGTTTTTTTTATTTAATTTTTATGTATTTTTGTTGATTGAAAATGTACTCCAGTAAATTAATATTAATTTTTTATCCGTTTTATTTGTTCTCTTTTTTTTTGATAAAGTAATTTAAAGGATAATCAAACGACTTTTTTCATTCAAAAAGCAATCTATAAAAACTGTATTTGACAGTTTTCGAGAGTATTTTTCTTTTTTTTTTTTTGTTAAGGGTTCGTTGTCCGTTACTACTGATGACGAGCCGTGTCCACAGCTCAGGCATGTATTGCAGATCAACATTTAAAAGCCCCAAACGAATCGCCGCAGCGAGAAAAAAAAGCTGCACGCGGGAGAGAAAAAAAAGAGCGCGCAAGGGTAGATTAAAACGTTTTACGCGCGGCCGGCAACGCGGCCATTACGGCGTTTTATTACGCATAGACTGGCAGATATTGCGAGCGTATGCCACTGGAGAGGAGGACAAAAAAAAGCGCACACAGGCTGTGCTGCTGTATATCGGCTGAAAATCGGGAACTGCTCCATTTTTACGCTTGTCTATCGTGTATACCTAGGCTCGTGCGGCTAGGTTATAGGGCGATTTTTTACGGAAAAGCTTTTCCGCGTGTATATGCTGAGTTATGATGCTTTATTGAAATATCCACAGTCAGGGTTACAGGGACTTTCCAGCCCGTTACGCCTGGATGTATCTCCATCGCGACATTCCGCCTCTTGTTGCTGTGTACATTTTTTTTTCCATAAAAGTAACCGAGCCTACGTGTGCGTGTACGTAGCTAGCTCGTTGCATGCGAAAATTAAAATTTTCCGTAGCTAGCTCTCTCTCACCGCGAGAATCAGATTTTACGGCGAAACGGCAAATGCAGATGAAGCGCGCATATACCGCAGAGGTGGAGAGGTAGAGGCAGAGGCAGAGGCAGAGGCAGAGGCAGACTGCGTCGCTTTCGGGGCTCGCTGAAAAACCTCGCGTATGTATAAAGCGAACGCGAGAGGTTATCGGAGCCCCGCGCGCGTTTTATAACCCAGTGAGTCAGAAAAACCGATTCCTAGGAAGTATTTTGCGCGCCCGCGCGCGCACGCTGAATCCGAATTTTGCGTATTATTCCTCTGTGCGTGCGGCCGCGAGAAAAAAAGGATTTGAAATTTCTAAAGATCACAGGAAACGTTTGTAGATTGAATACTCTGCGGCTAAACGGGACAATGAGAAAAAGTTAACAGTTTTATTTCTCTTAGCGCTTAACTTTTTATTTAAACTAGTTAAAGTTGAATATATTTTGATGATTTTTGAGCTTATCTTTCAGTATTTGATAATATATAACTTGATATACTAATTCTTGAATGAAAAGCAGCTATATTGCCTCAATATGCAGCTAATGCAAAATTAAATTGAAGCGTAACTCGAAGTATTCTAAACTCTCGATACACTGTAGATAGCTAAGATTAAAGCTGCGCAAAAAGCTCAGAAATTCCATAAATTCCCCATTCTCTCAAACTAATCATCTGTGAAAGCTCGAATCGATCGACCCACACTCGGAGCCTGCATAAACAACAGCAGCAGTAGCAGCGGCGGCGGCAGCAGCACTGGTATTAATCCAAACTGGTAACAGCATACTGTCAGGTTCCTCCGTAACGCAACTCTAGCTCTCCCCTTGAAAGCATCGAGCTCTCGCGCGAGTCACGCAATCCGGCTGCTGCAGCAGCGTCGCGGAATGATTTCGCGTCTCCGTCAATTTCCTTACAAATCGAAACGCTAATTCTCGCTCTAAGCCAGGAGCCAGCGAGTGTACGCGTTGTCGTCGCGGCGTAATGAGGGACTTAATGTTTCGGAGCACTTAGTCAATGCAGCGCGTGCGCCGCTCTAGGCTTTTCACTGTTACATGCGAGCAATTTGAAACTCTCGTACGTATAAGGGTATTTCTCTTTCCGCGAGTAAATGCTCAGTCCCAGCTGATGAGCTTCAGCTCGGCCTGTTGAGATCGGAGTCATTGCGTGTATGCTCTTGAGATACAGGGCTTGTTTTAGTATTGAAAATATTGATGGATAATATGTTCAAGCCGGGCGAGTTTAGGTAGGCTCGAATGGATTTCATCATGCTTGGGGCGCTGTTTGTTGTTGCCGATATAGTTCAGAATTGCGGGGAATATCAGCTGCGAGCTTTTATGGATTCCGAGTCTCATCAACTTTCCCGGAATGTCGTTTATAGATTGACAATTTCTCTTAGTTATTTTCTCGATTGTTGAGGTCTTAATAAATCTCGAGTTAAAAGAGAACGTAAAAACGAGAAAATAAAGAAAAAAACGGCAGCATTAACCTCGGCCTCATGATCGCGCAAGCACACTTACGAAAATTTCATCGTCGCCTGACGACCGAACGTCTCTCTCTCTCT
>JAPYZA010005323.1:5175-33867 GCA_030522685.1 Eupelmus azureus
GAGAGAGAGAGTTGAGTGAGCGAACGGTTGCGTATATAAGGGCAAGGCGGTGTATATATACGCGCACGTGGACAGGAAATGGCAACCTCCTTCTTGCGAGTGCCGCTCGCGCAAAAATAATCCAGCTGGCCGCTGTGAGCATGTGCGACTCGTCTGGGAAGAGGTGGAGGAGAGGGGGAGGTAGGATAGAGTTTATGTACGTGGGCAGCTTGGCGGTGCGTGGGGCTTGATGTGTGCGCGTCGATTTTGGAAAGCTGTTCGCGGGAAGTTTGTTAGGTAGTGCGAATAGAAAGTACTGGATTCAGTTTTCTGTAGTGAGAATAGTTGTTTTGTTTTTTAAACGGGGTATATTAGTTTTAGGATAAAAGTAGGATTGTTTGAAATATTACATTTACAAATATAAACGTAGTAATATTGTTTTAAGATAATTTTGATGAGTTCGTAAAAAATTCACTTAATTTACGAGTTTTTTTAGATTAAATTTATTCTAGATGCCTTAGTAAATATTCTGGAAAATTCTTTCGAAAAAAAATGTAACTTAAAAAAAAAGGGGTTTATTGAAATATACAAGAGCTAATTCAGAGTATACGAAAATCACAATTAGAAATTACATAAAGTCATACAAAGACAGGATAATTATAAAAAGCAGCAAATAAATCACAACAAAATTATCAAAACTTCAAAATCATTTTTCTCAGACTCCACGCGAAAAAGTGAATGCTTTCGAATGCTCCGAACGAAACAATGCATTATCTCTGGTAAAGCGACTGTGCTCAAGCTTCTCCCTCTCGCAAAAAAAAAAGTTTCCTTATCCACGAGAGGCGCTTTGTAGCGCAGGAATGAATTTATGCGGTCGCGGCCTCTACATTGTTTCTCGTTCGCCGCTCCAGAGAGCGAGAGATAAGACTTCACGAGGAGTAAATCGCATTAGCCCCATCGCGGCCCGCGCAAAACGAAAGAGCGCGCGCGCGCGCGCCCAGCGTCACGCGCTTCTGGACAGAGGCACGGATGTATATATAGGTCTCAAGGGCGCTTATCAAAACTCCGCCCTGCTGGCTGCTGTTGCTGCTCCTGCTGTGTTGCGCGCGCGAGCTGTTTATCTGCGCTGGAAAGGCTATGCTTTTTAATAATGGACTTTTTTTAATGGACTTGCGGGGCTTTGGCGGCAAAGGGGGCCTCTAATGTAGATGTATAATGTTAATTCTGTTTACGGGCACTGAATTTGGATTAAAGAAAATTTTGCCGCTTCTCGAGGGCCGACTGCTGGAATTTAGGGGAGTGAAGAGCCATGATAAATGTTTCTATTTTAGGTGTAATTAGTTTGTAGCGTGCTTTTAATGTATTAATATGTGTCTGAAAACCATAAGTCACTAATAATATGAACGGTTATTCCCTAAGAAAACGAATATTCTTCCGTTTTAAAAACTTGATCTACAAAAAGCATTTTCATCGCATTTGCATATAATCCACCGCCAATCCATTCCCGCATCAGCCGCCAACCGCTCCCAAAGCCCACAAAAATAATCGCCCGGAACGAGCAATAAATCTCGCAAAACTGAATCGGCCTGCATCTTATCTACCGCTCGCGACGCGACCGTAACAGAATGGATTTGTCTTGTTCGAGAAATTGAGCCCGGCGCGCTCGCTAGCCCCGCGAATTACATAAGAAACGAGAGAGCCCGCAGAGCTCGCATGTCGCCTATCTGAGGCATATCTATACGCTGTAAATATTAATCAAGCCGGCCGCCAAGGAGCGAGTCAAAGGTGTAGGTAGGTGTACGCCTCCCCTAGGCTGTTCTTTTCTCCCGCGTATCTAGCCTGATGTGTGTGTAGCTGCCGCCGCCGGCGCGTTGATGAATGTTCCTGGCGGGCTGGCAAAACGTGGAGAGAGAAAAAAGGCGCGAGCCTGCTTCTTTCGCCGCTAATGACTCCTGCTTACATTTTAATTATGAGCCGGAGGCAAGCGATTCAATTTCGAGCATTTCGTAATCGGACGCTGAAATTTATTAAGCCCGCCGAGGCTCGATAACGCATTTTTCACCCGTGCACTTAATACACCGGTAACAAAGAACGGCTCGAGTTTGTACAGTGAACCTAACGCTCTCGCGTATATAATTGTTACAGTCATTTTAAATTAAACCATACGATAAGATTTACTCAATGAGACACGGCCCGGTCTAAATCACTCGGAAATTCGTTTCGTAATCAATTAATCTCGCGCGGCGTAATAAATAGCCAGGCGACAGAATGAGGAATTTGAAAATGGCCGACGGTTAAAAGCCATCAACGCTAAAGATAAAGTAATAAATTGCCAATAGCTCTATCATCGTTATTTATTTCGAGCTTTCCATTGTCGCTACTAGCACCGCCGCTACCAGCTAGTCGCTGAACGCTCAGCGCGCATAAAAAGGGGAAGGAGGAACGCCAAGAATTTTCGCGCGGTCATTCGATCATCAGCGCACTGGCCGAACAATGCGTGAAACGTAGGCCGGAACGAGCCTCGATAATCGATCAAACACGCCTTTTGACGTGTCGACGAACTTTTGCCAGCCGGTTACATTAAACAGGCGAACAAAAAAAGAAGCACTGATACTACTCTGCGCCATTTGCGAGAGAGCGTGCCTGAATAAAGTTTAACCTATTAATAGACGCAGGCCAACGCATATTCTAATATATAAAAGAGGGAAATTATGGGTTGTTGAACCGATAGGAGATGGTGCGCGTGCATGTTTGGTCTATAAATACAGATGAATAAACAAGTCTATAAATGTAAGTCATAATGTGTATGATAATATCTTTGGGGAGGAAGCAGCGCATTATTCGCGCTGATACATATTCTCAGTGCATGAAAAGTCAATGTTTGTACGCACTTAAACGTGATCATTTACGACTGGCCAGCTACTGCCTGACCGTATTGGTGTTGGGATTAAACTACATGTATCCAATCTTTGCTTACTTTAGCACAAGGTTTCCATGCGTGAAAATCATCTTTTGTACGCACTTCATCCTTTGCAAGGTGGACACATAAAACAAAATATTATTCCAAATCGAAATTATGGAATACCATTTGAATCCTTGGGGGTTTAAATATCACACCTAGGGTATTATAAAATCTTACGGCATGCACAATCAAGATTTCCACTTCCGCTAGCCTTTTTTCTAAGCGAATGATCTGATGATTCTGACAGGACAATGATTTGATGTAGTAAGACTGATTTGGATCCGACTCCGCCTCCAACACGGTTTGATATTTTTCGGAGGCGAGTTAAATTAATTCTTTGATTCGAGTACAATTTAGTGCACTCGAGTGATGTGAACAAAAGCTTTTACCATTTTTTCAACGTACTACTGTTTTCTCTAGAGGATTGGGCGGCCGCGACAAATTCTTTGTAATTTCGCTGCCGCGTCAACTTTGTTTTAACAATGATTTGAGAGACTTTAGCCTTCGATATGTTTAATAAAAAAATATAGGACTTTCCCGAGAAGAGGAATAGAAATTGGTTTAATGTGTGTCAGAATGATGCGATAATTCTTGATTGGCATTTCTATTCCTCGTCCAAAGGAAAAACATGAATGATGTTTTGCATATGGAAAATAAAAGGCAGCGGAAAGCGAATCGAGTAACCTAGATATCATAAACGTGCGGTGGAAATTCGTTAATGGAATGCGATTTAATTTTTTCAAGTTTTAATTGGAAGTTATACAACGGTAGTATAAATTCCTTCATAGACATACATGTTTATTGTCGATATAAGATAAGACTAAAGATTAAGAAAATTGTACACCCATAGCTTAAATCAATTATGTGAAAACATTATTTAAATGAACGACTGTTATGTTATCATAGTAATAGAAGTGAAACTAGACTTAACAATAAATATTACTTTTATGATTGAACTGTGGATAAGAGTTTTATTTGACTGTCAAATAAAAGTTCTGAGCGGCGAATTGAATTTTTAAACACGTCTGCATAAAGGCCATTGCACAAATTTTTAAAAACTTATCTTTCATATGAATAAAACAATCGTAAATCCAAGCTGCTGATACGATTAAATTAAATTAAAATTGGATACAACCGGTCTTAAAAATAGCCGAGCTCGTATAACAATCACGACAGACGAAATTTCCCGAAACCCGATCCACACATCCGCACACGCGACGATCATCCACCGCACCACATTGCTGTTGGCGATCTCTCGCCGCATGCGCTTCTCCTGTTCCATGTGGCTGCGTGAGCGGGACTGCGTGCCGCCGCCCCCAGCTCCGCCGCTGCTGCTCCCGTTAAGCGTCGTCTCGACGTTTTGCTGGCTACCGCTCGAGGAGGCCGCCTTTCCGGACTTGTGCTGGCGCGTGCCCGACGACGTCGAGGCACCCGCCGACTGCTGCTGCTGCTGGACCGTCAAGACCGGCTTCAGCTCCGGCTCTTCGATGAACTCGCCGAGCGACAGGCCTGTGCACTCGTCCACTGCCTCGCCGTTACTGAAATTGGAGAATGGGGGATATTAGTTTTAGGTGTTTTGGATGTTGGGGCTGTTTGTTGAGGTTTTACGAAAGTGATTAGGACTGTCAATGTCGACAGATTATAGTGTAGACAGTCATTAAAGTAATACTAGCGGGGAAATTTTCAGATTGCAAGTTTAGAATAGACAGGTTAAGTATAGGAGGTCTGCAAGGTTTTATATACAGTAGTTACAACTACGATATTTAAGTTGGTAAATATTACCTTGTCAGAGGTATTTGTCAGGACATTTAACTTTTAATCAATATTCTATCAAAAGTTTTATGTAAAATTAAAGGTTATTATTTCATAAAAATTTATTTATATCGTATACGTTATAATGAATCTATATTTTCTGTACAAATCTCTAGAGATTTGTACAGAAAATCAAGTAGACAAAGTTTAAAGGTTAATAAAGTAAACACCTAAGTTGAATTCTAACTTTAATTGAGTGTTTAATTGTCAAAGAACCCAAAAACAATGATATATAATGTTTGGTTAAGCTTATAAAAATTCTATTATGAAAGGTTTATACTTTAACCAACAATATTACTCATAAAAAACAATACAATTTATTAAAGCCCAAAATAAAATTACTATAAAATTAGTTTGCGAACAACCAAGCTCATCCAAAACAAATTGCAAAACAAAAGAGGGGCTCGCGCAAACCTAACAAGCACTATTTTTATAATTTCCCATCAATATACTCAGCCCAGCCTATTAAAACATCAAATGACTCTATTATCAGAGCCACCGGAAAGCTCACGGACAAACTGTCGCAAACACCACTCCAACCCTCTCCTGCAAACCCAACCTATACACACACACATACACAGACCCAGCCACATACACACAGCTAGCCAACGACGAGTAATAAATTTAACGCGAGACAAGCGCGGAGCGGTGAGTGCATATTTCGAAGCAATTTCCCGCAGCCAATAAAGACCAATTTTTCGGACGCCACCACAAAGCCGCTCCTGCTGCTGCTGGTGCTATCGCGAAAATTAATCGTACACCCCATGCACACAGAGAGAGAGAGCGCAAGCACACAATTTCCCGTGTCTGCGCGCGCGCGCGCCGGCGTTTATCCTTTTTTCGCGCGCTCTTCCTGTTTCATTGCGCCGCCGTAGATCAAAGCCCCAGCGCTCGCGCAATCAAAGGCGACAAAGCGAAACAGACGCGAGCCATGACAATTCGTCGCTGGGCTGGCTCTCCTCTTTTTTTCCTCCACGTCTCGAGGCTCTCCCTCTCTCTCTCTTCTTCTTTCGCGAGCGCTTATTTGATTTATGGACTGATATACACAAGAGAAAAAGGACGAAGGCAGCGGCCTGTGCTTTTAAGGAAATTGAAAGCGCGCGCGCGCGAGATGCCGCAAAGAATGTAACGCCTCGCTGACAGCTGAAAGGGAGAATAAGCGAGGCGCGAGCGTTTCTCTCTCGATTTTTATGGTTTGTTTACCGCTAATAATTTTCCGCGACTTCCGCGAGACTTTTTGATGGATTCCGATGTTTTGAAGCCAGATCAAAGGGGAACGCGGGCGTGCTGCCTTTATTTCTTCTCCTTTATTTAAGGCGAAGAATAAAGTTTGAACGAATTGCCCGCGTGCCCCTCGGCTTAAGTGTTTTATCGATAACGGAATTTAATTTCCATAACGGCTACAAAGCGCCTTTGCAGAGGAGTTTGATAGGGGATTAAGGCTAGTTGTGCGTGAAATTACCGAATCGAGTCGATTGCTTTTGCTAGAAATGTCGAATTCTAAATGTATGCTTGTATTATTCATTTTAGAGAAGTTAAATCAAACATTCTAAAAAGAAATAATTATTCTTTGCTAGTTCTATTTTTATTATCAACAATCACTATCACTCTACTTTCATCGACTCTACCACAAAACGCCAGAAGCGTAGCTCAAAACATCAACGCAAAACTATTTTCTCCACACCCCAGCTAGTAATAAATTGACGATAACAAGAGGCAAAAAGAAAGTAAAAACGAATAAAACGAGAAAGCGCGCGCAAAGGAGCGAACGAAAAAGACAATGAGGAAATCCTGGATAAAGAAGCTTAGGGCAGGTTACGCTCGAATAACTCGTCTTTATGGTGGAATCGATTATTTAGAAGC
Organism: Eupelmus azureus; assembly: GCA_030522685.1. Taxonomy (NCBI): domain Eukaryota; kingdom Metazoa; phylum Arthropoda; class Insecta; order Hymenoptera; family Eupelmidae; genus Eupelmus; species Eupelmus azureus. The sequence goes on from JAPYZA010005323.1 coordinate 11,792, forward strand.
ATGTAAGCCAGCCGACTCTCTTTCTCTACATTTCTCTCACTCTTTCTCTCCTCAACTCCATAAAAGTTTCACTTTTTAACCTTTTTTTCTTTCTAGCCGAGCTGCCCAGGAGTAGAAAACGATACGGTGTTGTTGGGATGCGAAAAACGATCGGGCAAAATAGAAGTAAGTGCCCTCGTGCACTGGCGGAATATTCAAATATTTATGTGATTGCGCGACAGCTCAGCCTGACGGAGCATAGGTGAGCTTGTCTGCGGGGTAGTTTCACCGAGTGTCTCTGCTCATCTAATCGCGTTCGATATCGATTACGGTTTATCGCTTTGTCGGCAGGTAGCAGTGGAATTAGAGGATTTGATATATTTATAGGCTTATAGGCAATGTACTGGGTGGAACGTCTTAGACTTTTAGGTGGAAGAAAAAGAGAATGTTTTTGTTTGGGGATAGTTATTTATTGTGCTCGTAACATCGGAATAAAATATTATGTAAAATACTGTCAATGACACGATTATTTCGAAGCTTCATAAAAGCTGTTAAATAGATTTATCGTCGACATTTATTTTCAATTGCACTTTTAAATGTACCGTACCACTTTCACATTCTTACAATACTCTCAATTAATACTAAAAAGTCTTATAAATACGTCTTCACCTAATCACAAGTACGCCCCCGCATAGAGCAACTTTCCCACGCGAGACGATCGGCGTCGAAGTTGGCGCTCGCGAAAGCTCATTCCGCGCACAAGCACACACGGATACTCATGAGAATTCATTTACATGAGATTTCGTGGCGCGATAACGCGCTTACGCAGGCGGAGTTGGCGAGATAATTTCTACGGCTCGCGCCACCCGCGAAATCGGATTACGCGTGCGCCTGGTCAAAGTGCCATTAGCCACTGCTGCGCCGCTTTAAGCCCCACTACGTTTATATTCCTTTGTCTTTTTTCGACTGCAGGGCTGTCTGCGTGCCGGGTGCGATACTGAAAAGAGGAATGAAAGAAAGAATAATATTTAAAACGATACTTTTGAGGAGCGGTTTTTAGTTTTGTTTTGAGGGGAGAGGGGTGCTTTAAAATGGATAAGAGATTGTTTTTTAGGATGAAATTTAAAGCAGCTTATCAAATTTATTAAAATTTAGTTTATAATACTAAATACTTTTTAGAGTTGTTTGTACTACTTGATAAGATATTCCGGAGAAACATCTGAATGGAAGCGCCAAAATCACTTATAACTAATGAGATAACCTACTATTCTCATAATTCCGCCTAACTGAAGTTTAGCCAATAAAAAAACCACGATGAGCACTAAATACCCGCTAAACTTGAATGATCGATCGTTCGTGCACCCAAGAATTCCAGCAACCTTAACACATATATAATTAAATCAAATTGATCCGATAAACAACTACTAAATAAGACGCTGTCACCAACCAAAAAGACAACCACTACCGTTTAAAATTTTAATAACCATATTCAAACCATCCTCCTCCCATCGTCCGTCACCCGTCACACGCACCTCTCGTCATCTCACTATCTCAGCTTGCTCTCTCCCTAGCATATTTGTCAACTGCATATCGGAGCCCTAAACGCGCGTCAATTACGACTTCCTCCCTTGTACATCGCGCATATTTCCAATTTTCCCAGCAGCTCGCGTATCTAACAACCTGGACGCTATATCCCAGGTGAGCGTTTAGCGCGCATCGTTACGCCTATATGCATATCGGAGGTAGAGCTGCGACGATTCATCGGCCTTCCGGGCTCTCAGCGCGCCGAAGGCGCCAAGAGTGTATAGGCGCGAGTTTCCCACGCCTGCTGCGTGCGCGCGACGCGCGGGGGCTGATATAGGCTGTCGCTCTCTCGAGCGAGCGGGAAAGCAACATGCAAGCGATTTGTCGCGCGAGTGGGCGGCTGGGAAAAGCTGTTTCTGTTTGGTAGAGATGGAGCGGAGGATTGGGATGGATGGTGAGGTGTGGAGGTGGATGGAGTGGTGGGGAGATAATTGATAGGAATAAAAGTTTTGTTTATGTGATTAGAACGTAAGAATTGAGAAACAGGAATAGATATTTACAGAAATTTAATTACTTATTTAGTTTCTTATGTATAAAATATTGATAATTATATTTACGCAACCGATAATACGTATTAATAAAACTTGTTCATTTCTAAAAAATTTAAATTTAACCAAATAGCAGTGTACCAAGAGAACAACACGAGGCTCTCTCACTCTCACACTCACTTTTTATTGTTTAGGTACTACTGCGCCTGTTTTGATGCGAAAAACACATGGCGTGCCCCAGCGAAGTAAATATAGCAAGTTTCGTGCAAAATTGATTGGATGCAATCCGAGAGTAAACGACCGGATATTAGAGGCCTCGCGCGCTTGCTCGCTCACTCGCTCATGGGAAATACGCGCGACGGGGCAAACTTCGCAATAGTTGTGGTCTATGTATGAGAGATGGAGCGACGGCATGAGATATGCGGGATATGAATTATTAATACGGAAAGAGAGTCAAAAAGAATGCCGATTTATCCATTGATATACATGATTTTGAGCAAGACTTGTTTTGCTAATGAGATCAAATAGAATATTGACTTGATCTAATTGTAAGTATTGCACATTTTAAGTTTTTTTTATATTGTTGATTTCACTAGTACTCTGTATAACTGATTCATGAACAGTAAATAGCGAATTTAGACATTATGGTTAAAAAAAAATATAATTTTTTGAAAAATTGTCCTTGGAATATAAGTAAAGAGTGCAAATTTCAATTTCAGTAATTACACGTCAATTTTTATTTCTTCATAACTTTATCCTGTTTTAAAAGCAGTAGACAAAACAAAACGGACATTAACGAAAAGTTCAAACGCGTGTATAGCTATATTTACTTCTTAGACTAATATACGAACCACGCAAATCCTAAATTTACCCGAATTCAAAAACAAAACTACTCGCCAGCGCACTTCAAAAACTACAAACCCTACTTCATCTCCTCCTAAACCGCAGCAATACAAAAGACCGATCTCACCGATCCAAAAGAAAAAAAACAGCGCGAGCCTCCCCCACCTCCTGTCAGAAACTGCGTCGTAGCCCAGTTAATTCTAGTTAATGCTAAAATCGATGCCGACGGCAGCGCGCGGCGCAGTCAGCTGCGTCGCTGATTAAGGATCAGCTGGTGTGCAAGTACATGTATACGCGCGTGCTGGCCGCGATCGAAGCTCGCTTGGAAAACGTCACGAGCAGAGCGCGGCGGCGTCACGCGCGGGTTATATATGCACGCGCGGCTGGCAAATTGCGAGCGGCCTTTTTACTTTCCGAAAATTCGACCTTACGTAAGAGCGGCAATTTCGCGTGAATTGGGAGAGGAGCGAGATGGGTGAGCTATTACGGGAAGGCTGTTTGGTGAATGGTGGCCTGTGAGAGGTTTATTTGAAAATTGTGGCGAGATTTTATTTAATTATAGGTTTGTGAGGAGAGAGTGGGTGGTTTGTTTTGGTTCTGTGATTAACGTGCTATTTAAATGAATTTTCTTTTTTAATTTTGAGTAAGGTAAGAAGAAAAGATGTAGTGTTATGGTTTTTAGGCAATCTGTTTGTTTATCGTTTGAATTATATAGACGTGCTTTGTTTAAAGTAAACACAAAAAAATCAATAATTCAATAAATACAATGAACATTTTATCCTATTTAAAGTATTGAACACCTTGTACATTAGACATAAAGTTATACAAATTATAACAATAATTGTAACTTTTTCAGAACCCAGTAATTTATACATGATTTTATAATTATCTAAAAATTTTATATTTCCATCAGATAAAACCTCCGAGACTCTGTTTAAAAAAACACAACAATATAACGTCGCGAAAAAAGTTAAAAGAAAAAAAATACAGAAAACCGTCAGAGCGCGAGTGATAAATTGAACGTCCATTCGAACAAATAACGCTTCCTCAAGCAAGAAAAATTGAGAGAAAAACAGGCAACTTAGACTTCGTAGCGAGAAAAATTGCGCAGCTGGAAAGTATCGAAAAAAAAAGAAACAGCCGCGCGTAGCTCGATGACGTTATTACCGTAGGCAAACGCGGCGTTTCTTTTTGAGTTTGTATCGCCCGAGACTTTTCCTAATAAAAGGTGCCGGCTAGCTCGGGCTTCGCGCGCTTCGGTAAAGCGAGTGTTTCTTTAGAGTGGGAAAGACGAGGTAGTAGTCGCGGCCGGTGGGGGGACGGTTTTAGCTGGCGAAAATAAACGAGCCAATCGCCTTCCGCATTGATTGGAATACGATCAAGTCGAGCAACGTCGCGGTGCGAGGAGCTGAGAAAAAAGGTGACGACGAATGGAAATGCAAAGAGGAAGGAGGAAAATAAGAGAAAGAAAGGAGAGGGAGAGAGAGAACGGTAACTGAGCAAAGTGAACGTTTTTAATAAATTTGAATGATGAGGAGAATTTGTCGGCGTTTGCGATTTTATTGAATTTGCAAGAGCTCCTTTTTTTTTAATAAAATAAGATTATTAAGGTTGGTAGTTTAAAATTGATAAAATGATTTATTATTATTAGTCTTCTTAAGATGCAATTTTAAAGCGAACGAGTTCTTATTCATACACTTTATTGAAGCGACGCCGTAAATAAATTTAAATAAAAATTCTATTTTCATTCATGCAAGATAAAAGTAGAATTGAAATCGAAGAAAGAAGAGGTAAAAATAAGATCCAAGTAGTCTCAACATTGTAAAGCAATACCGGCAGTCTTCATAATATCAATTGGACTGCCTTACTTCAAGAATACAATACTGAAAAGAATCTCCCCTCGAATCAAAAAAGAAAAAAATCTCTCGCCATAAACCCGCGCGCAAAGAAACAAGACTCGCCATAACGAAACGAGAGCGCATTAAATAAATAAACAACATGAAATCCGGAACGAGCGCATAAACTTCAAAACAACTCTAGCGCCGGCCTATACGTAATTAATTCACAAGCACGCGAGCTGCCTGCGTTCAGTGGCTGGCGAGTTTTAGCGGGGCACTCGTGGCAGCGCCTAAGTCCAATGCCAAGAATGCGCCACGACTGGCGCAGGTGCGCTACGGCCGAGTTTATTTTTGCCGAGCGTCGCGCCTATTTTCGCTCGCGGCGCGCGCCAGACGAAAAATAACAATGCGCGTTATGTAACTAGTGCGAACGCACCGGCTTAGGAGACAGGACGCGTGGGGTTAACGGTCCCGAGCGTATTGTAACTGCTTGGCTTTGGGATTTTGGTTTCTGCGCTGATTTTTGGGGTGGAGTGGGAATTTGGGGCTGCGGCGGAGTGTTGTGATTGGAGGGTTTTTGTTCCCTTGTGAGAAAAACATCAAAATCGGATGTGATTAATTAAAATTTAGTATAAATTGGGACACTTTTAGTGCTACACTGAAAATCATGGATACATATTTAAATTTAGTTTTTCACGTTCTAGTCGTGATTTTTCTTCAACTGCATGAACAGAGGCTAATTAAATATAATAGTATAATTATTAGTTTAGCACTAAGAATCTTAAATCTAAATAAAATTTCAGACCTTATAACTGAACCCTAACAAAACTCTACTCAGCCAATTTATTCTTAGCCAATAACCTTTTGAAAACTATAGTCAGCTGTACATATGAATTTTCACGGAATAATTAAAAACTTTTTGACAGGCTTATAACTAATTCTTTAGCTTTCTTATTCAACAAAGGCGAGCAATTTTACTTGTTACGGCTTTTTCGGGCTGCAGTACGATTGGCCGAACGGAAATAGGTATCGAGTGCGTCGTGTCGTTGTTGAATATAAGTTTTTGCCGCTTCGAAGCGAAGCACGAGGGCATTTTCGCCGCTGATATTCAATATCTGTTTATGCGTCTCTTATCTGTGACCCAGTTCGGCGAGAGCGCGCTTATAGCGCCATCGACGAGGATTTTAATATTCAACAGCGCCAAGCGCGCGGTTTACATTTTTCATTATTTGCGATTTATCGCGTAACGAGCGCGAACGTGTGTAATTGATAAGCTTGCAAAATTGCCAGTGAAAAAATTTATTAATTCTTATCGCGCCCGATTGCGAATCGCTGCGCGACGGAGTACACCGGCATTGATGAACGGCATTCCGAGATGGCGGTGAGTTCGTTTTGAAAACAAACGAAAATAGTTGTATGTATTGAATGTTTTTGTTGTGATGAATTTTATAGGTTTCATAATCTCTCTTTAGTTAGTCTTTTATGAAAGGATATACATTACAAAAATGATGTAAAAATGTAAAAATATTCAGAACAACGGATACATTGTTCAATTGTATAATTTCAAACAACAATACTTATACTTCATCCACAGAAAAGATAGTAACACAAATTCAATTTTTTACTATTAAAAATGTTATTTCTAAAATATTACTGAGACTTACTTATTTTTGCTATCATTATTAATTTTTCTCTTTCTGCAGTCAACTTTTTTATAATTCAGTAAAATGAAAAAACTACAGTAGCTAAAACATCATAAAAGAAGAAGGTTAAACTTCCGCCATTAAAACGCTTATGAGACCCATAACCCCAAGGAACTCCCTTTCTATTTACAAATAATGAAATCCCTTACTACATCAGCAATTTCATCAGCATAATCATAGCCGCGAATTTGGTTTTAAATTGAACCGCGCGATCCGCGCTGATTAACGCGCGATTCCTCCAGCTCTAATAATAGACTAACTCGAGTGTACCTAATAAAAGAAGCGCTCCCCCCGCGCTCGCTTTTATGCGCTTTAAATAAATACGAATAGCCAAGCACCAGAAAATTGCGTATGGCCGTCCCAGCGCGAGCTCGCGGAGCGATAACGACGACGCGAGCGCTCGCTCAAAGTCACTGGATCGTAAAATGATTAAGAGGTCTGTCGAGCTACATTTTAATGCGAATGAAAGAAACGTAGAAGCTGCTGGATCTAGAGTGTATTTAAAGTTTTTTTAAAACGTATTCGTATTCTGAAAAGATTGATATTTGATAGAAATATGAATGTTTTGCTATGGATTTATGTGAAAATGGATCTTATTGAAATTAAATAAGTATTTGTCAAGATTTCTTGTATTGACATGATTTTTTGTTACAACGCGAGCTTTTATAGCCTTGAATATAATTGTATACAATAAATGCAAGGTTTTCTTTCGATATTCGCCTCTGTATAAGACGATATGAATTGAAGGAAGAATGGAATATTCCGTATATAATGTTGATCATAAATTGATTCAGTAGAGTATATTATAACAATCGCATTATTATTCTATGTTTGAAATTTACATTTTTATGAGTTTTTTTTTCATAAAGGGGTAAGGAAGACTTATCCACTCGCTGACTGAAACAAAACAAGTGCAGTAAGATATCAAAAGTGTTTTAATTAACTCGTACTACTCCTTCGTTTAATGTATTTTCACTGCTATAAAATATAAAATACTATCAAATAATCGTTATAAAACAATTTTCTTAAATATCTATTGATGCTTTTCAACCATACTTAAAAAATAATCAGTTCAGTTAATTTTGAAGAAAAAATTCACACACAATATTCAATCATATATTTTACCTATAATAACATTTGACCTTTCCTCACAACAATCACCCATTCATAACCTTACCCGCCAAATCCAGACACGCTACCGCCACGCTACAGCGATAAAATACGCTCTCCTTTCATCTCTCGTCCCGGCAATCAGCATCTCAGCCTTGAAAGTTCTGGAGCAAAACAGAGAGAAAGAGCGAGGTAACGAACGCGCCTGCGCCGGAAAGGACAAGGACGGCTCCCTTTCAACCTGTCCGCACACCTATACATTTATCTCCCTTCTCGAGAGCTCCAAACTCAACAATAAAGCCGCATCAACGAAGACCAGCTGGCAAAATCATAGGCGAGCATCAGTGATTCAACGCGTAGGACCGTGACCTTTCCTCTCTCCATCCGTGGGCGAGTCTACAGTGACGCACCGGTCGGGCGCGTATCAGCTGCTAAGATAGTGTCACTCGTGATGACTAGTTGCCAGGGCTGATACGGCGAGCGCTAGTAGCGCGTGTGATGGACTGCGGCGCAGAAAGCTCGAGATTTGGCGGATGATGCAGAGGAATGCAGCTGAGGTTAGGGTGAACGCACCGCTGCCGACGTGTACTATGCAAATTTTTAATGAGTTACGAGGGATAAAGATCGGATGTTTGCTTAACGGCGCGGCGAGGGTCTCGGTCTACTTTGAGAAATCACGATGCATAGATATTCGCAAAAACGAGTCGACGGGGGGAGAGAAGAAGATTTAATTAACCAGCAAATTAACATGTCCCGATGGTAATCCTGCGGAAAAATCGTTTTTGCGAGCTTTTTTTCACACCCGCTGAGCAAATCAAAATGGACTTTAAGCAGTCTTTTCTCGAGCGAAGGTTTTCTTCGATTAACGCTCCAAGGAGATAATCGCAAACAGCAACTCCGTCTCAATCGCACGCAATCAGTCTCTCTCTCCGCATCCTCTAAAACAGCAAGTAACTGCGACGAATCGGGTCTGACTGAAAAATCTGAAAAACGGAAAAGAGCGAAATAAGGCATCTGAAGAAGTCGGGCTCGCTCGCGAGAATGAAAAGTTGCGATAACAACGACGTCCTACATCGGCGAGTCGAGGCGCGCTCGCGCACAAAAGCCGCGACTCTGCAGTACGCCTCTTTTTCACGCTACGTCCTTGAGACGGGATTCAGAGAAGCGGCGGTGGCAATCAACGAATTGCCAGCAGCAGCAGCAGCAGCGAGCTGGCGACACGCAAAAAACGGAGAGGGAAGAGCGTAAAAGAAAGAGAGAGAGAGACGGTACGTTCATTCATTCATCGTGCGACGGTTCGCTCCTGTGGGAAGGTCGCAGAAGGCGGCTCGTTCATCGACGCGCAGAGTCTGTGTGATTCATCGCGCGCGAGGCTTTGCTGGCATATCATTATTGTTACATGTGGGATGAGGAAGAGATGGAGAGAGAAGAGGTGTAGGAATGAGAGAGGTAAGCGAGAGGTTCCTTTTTTTGGATTGGCTTGGGAGGAGGCGTAAGTGCTCTAGTTTAAGATGCTGAACCGGATTGCTAGCGGAATTCTTGTGGTTTTGTTGGATAATTTTCGAAGTGATCTGGTTTTAGAAAATACTGATCTGAGTAAGTTCTTTAGTTAGGTGAGTACTTAGGTATGCTTAAACGAAACTAAGAGAATTTAGACTTGAATTGAAGTTGAAAATATGCATACTGAAAATATGAATAATAAAACTACTATATCAAGAGAGGTTCCGGTCTACGGATCATGATTTTTTATAGGATTTCTGGGGTTATTTCTGGAACCAAATGATATAGAAAAATGGTTGGAATTTGACAAATCTTCTATTTGATCGCAACTAACTGGCAGAGGTGCATGAATAATATCATTTGAAGATAATCTAAAAGCGTATTCCCTTTTTACCTTTAGCCTTACTATTAAAATGAATTTATTATTTCTTTGCAGACTTGATAGAAATTAAATCAGTTTATAATATTATTATCATAAAATATTACCTGTAATTTTTTTAATAATAGAAGTCCTATGAGATAAAAGTTAAAGGATTTTTTCCATTCGTTTCCTAAGTATTCTTAAATTAAAAACGCTATATCGGCTGTGACGAAAGGATACTCATTGACAACCTATACTTCAATCTCAAACATTGTTTCTCACACGAAAACTTCAGCGATGAGTGCTCAGATCGCATTCATTAAAGTAGCACGGGATCGTAATTGCATACTAAAATTACCTGGAACTACTCTCAAATATAGCGCGCAATAGTCGCGAATTGTTATTTTATTATGCGGATGTATCGAAGTGGATAAACGAGGTGCATTAGTCACCGGAGGTACCAATTTCAAATACTATGTTTCTTGCTTGTGCAACGATCTAACTATCCAGCCGTGCACAGAAGCAACATCAAATTATATAGCTTGACTAGATAATACGCGAGCATATAGAGCAATCCGTGCATATAGACACCTGCTTATCGATCTGTTAAGGGCGATACATGCGCACCAGCCACTGACGCTTTCCTAGACAAAAACATTGAGAATGTTGAGTTGTAACTCTTCGTACATCTGTTACGTGGAACTGAGCAATAAATTATTTATTTGTGACACGCGCACATCCGTTGAGCCACCTAGCGAGCTTTAAGCGTTTGCGAATCGATTCGTGACGAAACATATAGTAATGACGTTTTTTGCAGGTTTTAAAGGATCTCATGAATAATTTGAGCGCGATGACGCTGAAGACGTTTCCGTGAAGCACGTACGTACTTTCACAAATGTATCATGTATGAATTCAGGTGAACCATGTCATGTATCACTTCGTAACAGGTTCATACAAGTCATTGAAGTTAAAAGAAGTTGCATTGTTATTGCCAATGTAGGTTGGCATTGATTTTACAACTAGGCCCTACAGTGCATGCTCTTATAAATATCATGTACACACTATACTTCGAATAAAATACTACAAAAAAGTAACTGTAGTAATTATCCGGTAGCGATACGAAATTATCACACATTTCCCATGCAAACTATCGCTAATAACCATCCAGAACATCCTATAATTAATCAACCGGTCTAATTACCCGCCAGGCCAAGCAGACCCACACTCGCGCGCGAACAAACGACACAAATAGCCCCTGAACTGTGTACACGCGTGGCGAAAGTTCGAAAACCCCAGTATAGTCTCTAAAGGCGCGCAACTGCGCAATAAAATAATTGATTCTGCTCGATCGAAGCCAGAGCTTCACTCGGCTCGTCGCGCGACCCACTTCGTCGTCGTCGTCAGCTACTCGCGCTATGCACACAGCAGCGCCACACACGAACCAAAGAGAGCGCGTCGTCTACAATGTTGCAAGCGGCGGCGGCGCGCGCGCCGCTAGTCCCACGTTAATTTATAATAAGTCACGATATCGCGCGGGCTGGCGCTGCTGCTGTTGTTGCCGTAAGCTGGCGGCCGCTGGCGCACGTGCTTACTGTGTATATATCAGATCAGCTGGTGCACCGGCTGGCCGCGCCACTGCAGTGACGTCAGCGCGCCCGCGTGAGCCGTGTATTATTCTCCTCTCTCTCTCTCTCCCGCTCTCGAGCTCTATCTAGATACTACTACTACTACTACGACTACTACGTGTGTATGAATTTGTCTCGAGCGCGCGCGCGCGAGCTGGCGTTCTCGTTTTTTCACACCGAGCGAGGAATTGATGTTGCGCAACGATAAATTCCGAACGGAGTCAGGTGTTGTGAAGTGGGGGAGGCCGGGGTTGCTGGGGTTATGGGAGAGTTCGTTCGCGGGTGATGTGGTTATTGTTGTTTTTGAAATGAGGAATTTTTGGGACTGGGATTGATTAGCTTGAATTTTGCGAATCACTGATTGGCAGGACTGATAAACATTTGTAATAAGTTTGCTAAAATTATAATTATGAATTTCAATGATTGATAATTTAAAGAAAAATTTTAAATTATTGTAACTGAAACGTCAAGTTGATAAAAATTATTATAATTATACTTAATTAAAAAATAACTCCCAACAGGCACACAATACAAAAATACTATCCAACGACAACGTGCTTATCGATTACATCAGACACAACTCTTAATGTGTATCACCTACCAACGTCATTCCCCCAGAAACAACAAGGTAGATAAAGACTCCCGCGCATCATCAAAATAATGGCTCCGACATTACTGCACCCGACTCAAGAAAAGAAAAGAAACAAGAAAAGTAAACAGGACAGCCATTTCAACGGCAAGTGGGTTAACCGTTTAAGCCCGTGTGCTATTCCTCTCCGCCCTTTTCAAAACTTCCGCCGGTGCGCAGTAACCCCCATTCGAATCTCGCGGGCTGGCTAGAGAATAAAGAGGTAAAAACCCGCTCTCAGGCAGGGGCGGCTCGATGGCACAGTAGTCGCGCCTCGCGAACGTGCACGAGAAGAGATGGGACACGACGAGGAGTACAAGTAGGTCGGCGAAGAAAGTAGCTCGGCGCTACGCTGACGAGACACTGGCACTAGCACCTCCCCCCTCCCCCACCTTTACCTAGCGCGCTCACGGGCCGTTTTCTTTCTCTCCTAGGGCAGAGAGTAGGCCTCCTCCTAGCCAATGTAAATATAACCCCTGGGGTAATTAGATCTAGCACGGTCTAGTACACCGGCTCTGAGAGTGAGCGCCAGCAACAGCAGCAGCAGCGACCAGGTGCCGCTGCTACTGTCAACCTTCTCTCTCTCTGTCTTTTTCGCTCGCTTTTGTTTCCTCGTGCTACCGTTCTTTGTCCGTTCGCTCTCTTGCTCTTACGCCTGGTGTCGTACGCGTCTATCTCCACTGAAAGCTGCAGGTAGGCATAGATTAGGTTCAGACAGAATGACGCCTGCCTGGAGGACGGGATAGTTTAATATTGAGAGGTGATAAGTGCCCACTGGAATTAGATGAGTTTCGAGTCAATTAAAAAGCGGGATTATTTGACTTTTGATACTGTCGGCGAAAATGCATGGAAAGTACGATAAAATAAGTATCGATAAACAAAGAAACAATTTTTTCGTCCGACGCGCAGAAAAAAAGCAAATAATCGCTCATTGTCCGAGAGCAATTGTTAATTAAGCCCACGCGAAATTCAAATTGCCCCCCGTCGACGCTCATTATTTCCTCTGCGCTCCTCTCCTCGTGACTTCGCCTCCTCCTTTACTTTGTCTTCGCTCGCTCTCGTGTATCATTTCCGTCCAGTCTTCCTCCGCGGCAAGTTTGCGCCTACGCAGACAACACGATTTCCATTTTCTCTCTCCTCGCTTCTCCTCTCTTCTCTCACCCCCCACACCGTCTCCGGCTTGTTCTCACTTGCTCCACTTCCGGATCCAGCGGGCGCTCTCTGTCTTTTGTAGCTGCGAATTGGCCGTTTTCGAGAAGGCGACACTATTGTTGTCGAGAGAAACACGTGTACCCGGGACGTACACACGCACGTAATGAGACGCGCGAAAACACGAGGAGGATGCTCGGCGCGGGGGGAAACAAGAGCGAGTACGTGTATATACACGGCGCGCGCGGCTGTCTTGCAAGCCTTTATGGCTCATTCTATAATGAGAGTGGAGAGGAAAAGAGGTGTGCGCTATCGATTCCCGATAATTTATGCATTATTGGATTCCCTTGCCGGTTGGCTTCCTATTTGTTTATTTTTAATGAGACGCCGCGCGCGTGTAGTTACCGTATAGCCTGGATATAAATAAAAGAGGTTCCGCGATGAGAGTTTCTTTCATTATTGAATACTAATGTACATATACCAAACTTTCGTGGAAACGCGCGGCGCGCGATCGCGATACCGCTTTTTATGTTTAATCCGCGGATTTATTCAAAACAATGCAAATCGCGCGCGTGTATACCGTAAAATCTATCAAGCTAATTTTCCCTCCGAACCGGCGTAATCAATAATCGCGATCCCCGACCAATAAAAAAGGCGGTCAGGATACAGCAGCGCGCGGCATTAGAATATTTATGAGCGTGAGAAAGTTTTAGAAAACGTATAACCGTAATTGATCTAAATATCCACGAATGCGCGCCTTTAATGCCTTTTCCACGAAACGCGCGCTCGATTGGTGTGTACGTGCGGCCCGCTGCGAGAGGGAAATTGATTGTGAGCGAATTCACGGGACGTGAATGGCTATCGAAGCCAATCGCGGGAGACCAATACGCACTTTTTTTATAGCTATAGGTTGAGTATTTTTTTCGGCTCGCGTACGGAAAAGCTCGGTTACGGTGATCGAGGAAAGGTTAGCTGGAAAAAAGAGCCGGGCTTTTTCCTTCAATAACTCGTCGATAACAAAAAGGAATCGCTGTTACGATATAAATTTCGCTTCAATAAATTAAAAGGTACAAGCTCGGAAGAGAGAGAAAGAGGGAGAAAAAGGTAACAAAGATCGAGAGAGAATTTAATCCTAAGTGAGATAAATCACTTGAGAGAAAAGAGAGGCCAAAAAGTACAGTATGAAAAGGCCATCAACGCCCGATAAATCAAACGCCTTTTCTCACGAGGCCGTAAGCTGCAGCGGGAGATGAACGGAGCTTTATGTCTTTCTCTCTCCCTGATTTTGCGCTGGAGAGGGGACAATTTGGGTATCGATAGGCTGGGGCCTGCGCTACAATGCGCCGTTTAAAATCAGTGCGGAGGCAGTCAGATGCACTTGGAATGACCCCCGCGAAAAAAAAGAAAGATACGGAGATTAATTTTGCGCGTGTCTTGTATCGTTTTTGCTATCGGTTCAGAATTTTTAAAAGTACAAGAAATACGTGCTTTCATAATTTATTTATGAAATGCAGTAAGAGATGAATCCTAAGACTGTTAATTAACAACTCATAAGATAGAAAAAGTATTTTTTATTGTATATGCCTAAGCCAAAGAATAAAGTCACTGATCTTAATGAAGTGCTGAATTCGAAATGCAGTACAGAAATAAATTGAAAACTACACACTGCCAAGCGCTTACATTTATAAGTAAATAAACGAGATACACAAATGAATTCTGATCGAGGAGGCGTCAGTTTTAATGGCTTACAGGTTAATTAAAGCAGCAAACGGCGTTTCGACTAATTAAGGCTGAGCGCGCGCATTTACATGGCCCGCGGGCAGAATGCGCGATTTGATTAGAAGAAATTCCGCGGTATTGGAATTAGCAATGGTGAACGAGCGCGCGTGCTCGCTCAGGGCCCGAGGCAAGCTTTGCTCAGAAAAAATGAGCAATCTGCAAAGTATGATGCGAGAAACGGCATTGAAGTGTATTTTTATCGTTGTATAGAAATAAGTTGAAAAAAAGCTCTTGATAAAATATAAAACAAGGTCGTGTCTTTAATCTAAGTTGTGTTATTAAAAAATATTGAAAATACCATGCAAATAGCTTGATGAAGTGGAATGTAAATTATCGGGGACTAGTAGACGCATTGCATTAAGATTGGAATGTTGTGCGCTAAAATCTGAATAATAATGGACAAAGTAAATAGCAGAGAAATGATATATTGTAGATAGGTTTAATAAGCAGGCTATGTTTATGAAAGCGTCGATAGTGTCAGCAAAAATGAGTCGACAAAATGGGGATCATTTATACAGTAATTGACGCAAGAACTTATCTGTCACTCTCTGATATTATGAAAATAGACTTGTAATAAATAACTTGTTTTAAATTGATTTTTAGAAACAACAAACCATTAGTTTTTTACTTGTTCAATTTAAAAGTTACTTTTTTTCTTCTTTTATAATTTGATAACATTTTTGATTGTCATATAATTGTTTAGTAAAAATTAGAACGGAATAATTTTAATCGAAACAATCACTCCTAATGAATGAAAATTTTAAAATGTTTTATAAGTCTAAGAACAAACAAAAATTTTTCAAAAAGTAAAAAACGTAAAATATATGCCCGCTTTTCTGTTATTTTTTCGTTTCTGTTTTTCTTAATTCCCGCAAAAAATATTTTGATAGCAAAGTGCGCATCACGTAGAGCCTAGCTGCGCAGTTCAGCAGCGACCAAAAAAGGCAGACAAAAAAAAGTACAAATCCAAAAAAGCAACTACAGCGCATTAAAGTGAGAGAAAGAGAGAACACATGACCTACAACAATGACTGTTTGCCTCGAGCGCATGTAGGTCCGCATTTTTCGGCTCCAGCATTTTTGCCGCTTACAACCCTGACTCTCTCGAGCCTCGCTAACAAGGTTACAGCCAACTCGAGCTCGAGAACCAAAAACTCCTCGGCTCCCCCCGCGCTAAACACACATCGTTAACGCAAACGAACCCGACTGATTAACCGGCGATAAAACCTCTCTTCGAGTCCAAGAATAGAAACTACAACCCGAGCCCGGAGATCTCTAAGCTACACGGCTGCGCGCGCGCGCGCGTCGTGCAGAACAACCCGCGGAGCGAGCCTCGAAAATGAGCGAGGTCAAAAGCTCGAGCCCCCGCGCGCGCGGGTCAAAATCTCAACACCCAGAGGGTCGCTCTCTCACGCTCGGAGAGAACAAAAATCCGGTATATACATATATGTATACACACGTGGCCGCGAGCCAGAGTCGATAGGGCGCGCTGCCGCTGGCCGACGCTGAGCGCGCTCGTTATAAACGAGCGGATAGCGCGCGAGCAGAGGGAGATAGAGTAAGGAGCGCGCCGAGCGTGTCGCGTGAGTCACCAACAGCTGATGGCTGGCGCCACTCAGCTGGTTGTTACCGGTGCGCCGCTGCCGCCGCCGCCGGCGGCGTTCGGCTTGCCACACGCCGCGCGTTGCTGTGTTTCTGCGTTAGGTGGGCGTGGGTGTGTGTGTGAGTAGTGCCGGCTTTTGGCGAGCGAGCGAACGATTTTTTAGAGCTGAATGCGGAGGGAGCGACTGAGGTGTTTGGGTTGTTGGGGTAGTTTTTTTTACGAGGGTTAGAAGAGGGAGTAGAGTTTTTTTCTAGATGGTGATTAATGCTGTGTATGAAACTTTTGTCGAACGTTTTATTTTTAATCACAAAGCTGGTTGAAGCAAAAGATACTTGCACATAGTAATTCAAAGTTATTAAAAATGAAAAATGTTACTATGTTTTGGATACAAATCAAATATTTTGATGCTGCAAAAGTATTTCGTAGTTATAATTACAATGTGATTGATAAAAACTACAAAGACAAAAAATAATGAATAAAACAAAAAGCGTAATCGAATGAAAAAGACTACTCGATTGCGCAATGCATCTGTCAATCAATTCTACTGCTATCATAAATTCTTCGTCAATTCAACGCATTTAAAATCAACAAGAGAAACACGAAGTAAAATATATTTTTCATACTCGATGAAAATGTTCCTACCATCAAACCATTCTTTATGAAAATTGAAGACTATCTCGATGCTTGATACAGTTGAAATATAGAAGAAAGTTTTTAATATATTATTTTAAACATTTCTTCTAGTTTTCATTTTTTTTTATCATAAACTGACAATAATTTTTTTCCTAAAAAAGGAATATTTTTTAATTCTACTATATAAAATTCATATATACGTTTTAATGTTTTTCCTTTATATTTTATTTATTTATTTATTTATTTTTTTTTAGAGAGAGAGAGAGATTCTCACATAAAAAGTATGAACCTTCGTATTTTTCCTACTGAACAAAAATAATTTTATTCATACAGCCTTAATTAACGTCAAATAAAATGAGCATTGCAATAGTGTTTCTAGATACTAATTAGATAAAGAAAAAGATTCTAAGTATAATTTCTGGAGCGTTCTGAAGGGTTTTCGCTTTTAAAACTCAACTGAGTCTTGAGCTACACATCGACAACAAACAAAAACTTGGAAAAAAAGGAAAAAACAATAATCCTAAGGTACCGTATCACCATCACAATCAACCCTAATCTCGGCAGCATTTTCAGCAACTCCACTTCGCCACTCACGAAAACGTCTAAAAATAAACGCCGCCTTCCTCCCTCGCAAAACCTATACACACACACTCTCTCTCTCTTTCCTCTCCCATTGTTTCGATTGTGCGCATCCAAAGGGGTGCGGGAGGCCGCGGCTACATACGCTGCGAGCACGGCCTAGCTGCTGTTTGCACGAACCATCGCATGGGCCAGCGTGCGCACACAGCCGCTAAGAGAAAGCGGCTCTGTGTGCTCAGCTTTATATTAGGGTTGGAAAGCCAGAGCCGACCGCAGCCGCGTAGCTAGCTTGTTCCCGTGCGCGGCGATCCTATACGACGTTTATATATATGTGCAACCTGTGCGGCTTGTGCGTTAAAATAGGATATCAGGGATGTTCGATGGGCTAGCAGGTTACTGAGTCTAACGGATTTTGACGGGGACGTGGTGGGCCTGGTTTATCGAAGATTAAAAGCTCAAATTTGGCTTTCGAAATGTTTATATATTTTATTTGTAATTTGCGTTTCGTGCACGGTTTTCAACGTATTGAAGAAAGGAAAAACTTTTTTAATTTCAATTGCTTTTTATCTGGAAAGTATATGGAGACCTTGCTGGTTATACAAACAGTTCTACACTCGAAGAAGCTGAAAAATCTAAATGACGATATACGGAATTTATTATCGAAAATACAAACTTACAATTAAAACATTATCAAATTATCCCTAAACCTTTATTCCTCGCTAAGCAAACCAATCCAAGTCCTTAGACACTCTCAACGATTTAAAAACGTCAGTTGCACTATCAGTACACCACCCGAATCCAAAATCCCCACCCTTCGAAAACACAACCCGGCCATCACGCATCCACAGCAGAAACCACAGTTGCGCAAACCTCCAAGCCTGCAGCAATATTAAGCTACAGGCGGGGGCAAAGCCCATAGCGCTTGGCACAACATCGAGAGGGCCTTCATTTCCCCATTCTCCGAGCCAGCGTCGGCGCTCCTCGTCGCCGGCCACTCGCTAGCTGGACGACAATTATTGTCCGACCTTTGTCGCGCCGAGTACAACCCAGTGGCCCGAGTGCAGCCGACGAGCCGGGACAAGGACAGGCGATATACGAAATTGAATGAAGCGCGCGCGCAGAGGAGGAGGAGGAGACGGGGGAACAACACGGCGGAGTCGCGCGCGGCACAGAGTCTATGTGTGTTTACGAGGCGAAATGGTTTTGGGACTAGGATATGGGGGATTTGTGCTTTAATTATAATGCGGCGGTGGATGGTGTAGTTTGTTTGAGTTATTGCTGATGGGCGGTGTCGATGGGGTTGTGCGCGGTTTTGTAGAGGGTAGTTTTTTTATTTGCTTGGGGGTGGGGGTTAATGATGGTTGGGTGGTAAGTTATTGCATTGTGGATGGTTTGGAGTGCATCGGTGAGGGTTAAAAAGAAAGGGTTGTGATCGTTAAGAATAGTGGAAAATAAAATTTTTTATTCAATGCAAAATGCGATGTTTTGATAGACTACGTTTGTCCACATGAAAAAGTGTAGAAAAAAATGTATGAAAACTTTTGTATAAGAAACTTAAAATTGTATGAGAATTTTCAGCTGTTTTAACAAATGGATTTTTAGAGTTCTAAATCTTCCAGTCGACAATAGGGCTGAAATTTTGAGAAATTTATTTTAATATTGTAAACAATAGTCTTTTCTCGAGTCAATGTACAATGAGCATACTTCTCACTACTCTCAACCTGCCATACCCTTTCTTAATAACACTGAATTATAAAAATAAAAGTCAGTTATTCAGAAAACATTAAAAACACCACCCAAAACCAAACAAAAAAACTCCTTAATACCACTAAAATTTCAGCGCCACAGCCTACACACACTCTCGAAAATTCTCCCTCGCATATTAGCATGATAATCGGCTTGCAAGTTTTCGGCGACGCATTGTCAAATGACAAGCTGCTACGCGGCTCTCCAAGAATAATCTCATTGTGCGCTCTTGCGCGCCTATGGAATTTGGGTCGTACGCGCTCGCGCAGGTATATAATCGTTGTGTAATGCCTTCCTCTCTTTCTTCCTCTCGGCGAGCGCATAACTTCCAGCGGCGGCAGAGCCGGCATGGGAAAATTGCCGTGCCGGCGCTGTACCGGGCAATTAGCATTCGATGTAAATTTCCGATGTCACATGGCGGGAGGAGCGCGATGAAAATAGACGAGGAGAGAGAGAGAGAGAGAGAGTGAAAATTCGAAGCTGGAGTGCTGGTTGGTTGAATGAAGACTGTGTAAGCAGAACTGCCGGCAGGCGGATGGATGCGGCTCTTTTTTTATGAAAATGAGGCTGGAATAGTGTGCATATACATTGTGAGACGGTGGAGCTGAATTTTATTTTCAATTTAGATTGGGAGGTTTGTGATGTAAGACAGTTTTAGGGTTTATATATATATTTTTAATAATTTTTGTGGGTGCTGAAAATATAATTTTGGTTATGGTATTTTGAGCTTGATGTAAATAAAAAAATTGCAGTGTAAACAATGCGCATGTTGATCATATTTTTCTCCGAAATAAATTGATATCCTATGCAAATATTTATGAAGGATTTCAGCTTTCCACACTCGAGAAGTATTTTATGCGAATACCAAAGTAGCCGGCTTTATACGTGAATGATAACAGTAGATTTATTAATCAAAACATTTTCCAGCGAAATTTCCAATAACACCGGGCTCCCGCTCATTTATTTTTTCCAACTTTTCAGCCGCAGCCGCATTAATAATTAATGAGCGTCGGAAAAAGGAAGACACTAAACAACGATCCGCGAGAAAAAAAGCAGCCACTTATACATTAATCTGCCAAAGCGAGAACGAAGCCGTTCCGTTCTCGTTGCGCTCACCAAAACAATCCGCTGCCGCGCAGCGCTCGTTGGATGCTAAATATGCCGTCGCCGAGACAAAAACAGCCTTAAATCAGACTTGTCATTTTTTTGCCCTCCCTCTTTTCCGTCCGTCCTCCTCGTTCGGCTCGAAAAACAAGGAAGTAAAAGCAGCAGCGGCAGAAATCCTAAGATATTCAAGCTTGCCAGGAGAGAGAGATAGAGAGAAGCAGCTTCGCGCGCGCGCGCAAGGCAGAAGACGAACGGATGGAAAAAAGGGGAATGGAAGCTCGCTCGCGGGAAAACAGAGAGAAAGAGCGCCCCGCGCGAGCGCGGCTGTTTTCTCTTTCTCCGGCGAGCGAGCGAAGCAAGGCGCGTCTGGCCGTCACGTGGCCGGCGAGCTGGAACAACCAGATCCTATTCCAAAAAGCGAGGAAGAGGGAAAAATCCTTTTTGTGCCTGTGACGACGACGACGACGACGTCGTGGCAAGGAAGTCGCAGGGAGAGGACAAAAAGACGAAAGCGGGGAGGTGGAGTGAGTGGGTGTATGGATAAAGAAAGTACGGAGAGAGCGCACGAAATATTTTTCTCGACATATTTCGCTTGCTTGGCTACGTGCTGCTGGATTTCTTTTGGTTATAGGTGTTTTTCAATTTTTGGGTTTAACGTTTTCTGCGATGAAATACTATTCAAGCTCAATCTAAATGAAACAGTCCTTAATTAAAAGTATCAACAAATTTTTTCGCCAATAACACACTCTTGATTACAAATTAAAGTCACTAAAGTCCTATAGCCATCCCCAGAAAGAGCAGCGCGAAGAACTAAAGCAAGAAGCGAACGACAGCGAAGGAGAAAAGAGTCGGAAGGAGGTAAAGAAAGGAAGCAAATAAAAAGGAAAGGGGGATAAGCCGAGGGAAAGCGTATCCGGCGGGAATTCCCCTCGATGTGCACGGGCGCGCTTCGAGATCCGCGCGCGCGCGCGCGCGAGACAGATGGTAACGGGATCAGAGAGCCGAGGCGAGCAGCGAGCAAGTCCAAAAAATGCGCGCGCCCACCCCGACCCCGATGACTTTAACGTCTTGTCCCGCGTGCGCGGCTCCGTAAATCGTTTAGACTCCGCTCGGTCCTTCTTCCATTTTTCTCCTTATCGCTCGATTTGACGACGGGCTTATACCCGTGACCCCGCGAAATTTCTCTACTTTTCGAGATGGAGAGAGGAGGGGGGGATGGTAGCTGGCACCGGAGTTGTTTTGATGATACGAGGATCGAATATTTCATGCCGGATTACGCCCGAGTCGCTTATTGTTTCCGAAGGTACGAGTTGGACGATTTGACGCTCTTTGTCGGGGCTGTGTTCTTGGTTTTATTGTCGTGCTGCGATCCGAGTGCTTGTTATGGAAATTTTATTTAAAAAGTTGAACGACAAACATGTTGATATGGAAATTGCAGTGTTGCATAGAAGCTTTTTCAAGTTTATTCCGAATGAATGAAAATATAGACCAGCGGTATGAAGCTCTCTGAAATGTTATTTCTTATTCTTAAAATAAATCTAAAAAATCAGGTAGCAAAATGGTAAATGAGAGTTGACAAACGAAGCAAGCTAATAACACCATGATGTATACAAATTGAATACAATGTCATAGTAGTTATATAGTGCAACGATTTACTTGTGTAACATTTATAAACACTTGTATACAATAGGCTAAAGAAAGTTTCAATACAATTTGCATCCAAGTCTTTTTACGTGGGGATCAGAAAGTCGATTAAAATTTATTATTTAAGAAAAACCCGTTAAAGAATATTTCATCGGTAGAAATTTATCAATATTTACGT
>JAPYZA010005326.1:0-12278 GCA_030522685.1 Eupelmus azureus
TTGTAATTTGCAAATGCGATTGAAGGGATGGCCTTGATATGCAATATAAAATTGAATGGCAAGTTTTGTAGTTATTTTTAGAAGATTAGTTTTCTATGTGTGTACACAAAAGTAGTTGTCGAGAAAACTGGAAGGGTTAGCAGAGGGAGATCCATTTTTGTCGAGTCAGCCGGTGCAATAAAATTACGCAACGATTGACATTTCGATGGATTAAATTTCTATGCTTTTTCTCTCCCTCTCATAGACACCCTCTCTTCCTCCCACGCAGACGTCATAACATTAGTACAAATTAAACCTATTGTTTATTTTTCCACCACTTTTCTATTGATATTATAAAGAGAAAGCGGAGGGCTTAATACACCGGAATGATCATTTCTGGGTAATTTTGTTATAACATGCTGACTCAGCGAACATTTTCTCGAAACAACTAACTTGATTAAAACAATAAGGCATTACGTATCTTGCAGCAAGTAAATAATTAACAAAGTTTACTTGAAATTTGAATTCCGAATGGGATTTTCCGTTGTCGAGACCGAGTCGATCCTGCTATCCAAGTTGGCCGACCGTGTCAATGTATCCGGCTAAATTCGTACCACGTGTTGCGCTAAAACACGTGAGAGTTGGGATTGGCCATTTTTATGTATCATTATGAAGTTTTGTTTTTATGCTAGTAAAGTTTGGGTGAGACAATTAAGAGAGCTTGTAATAATTACAAAAAATTTGTATTTAATGTTATAAGAATTTAGAATAAGTATCTTCTGTAATAAATATTGAAAATATACGAATTAAAAAAATATATCAATTTGTAAAAAAAGGGAAAATTATTTTACTGCGAGAACGGATGACATAATAAATGAATAGTTTACAGAAACAACCTTTATTCGGTCATAAATAACTTGCCAGTTTCGTATGAATCAACATTTCAAAAAATGTTAAAGGTCTTTATTTTTTCATCGACACCATTAAGGAAATCTACTTTCTTCTCTAAACCTTAGCACGTAATCTCTAAATTACGTATGCTCATGGATATTTCTAATTTATACGATTAATGCAATTTCTGCATTTAAGTAATACTTCATTTATCCTATACTAGTATTATAAAATAAAGCTATGTTAAGTATGGATTGAAGGAAATTTTACTCATTTTCCTCAGTTATTGCAGAGTCTACGTTATAGAATCACGTGCTATAAATTTCTACGGAATTGTATACATGTCGGCGTATCAGCGTCGGTCATCCGCATTGTTATGGAAGATGTCAATAACGTTCTATATTTTATTGCTTGTATATCAAAACAAATCTACATATCTCATTTTACAGTTCAGTTAACTTTCAGTGATTTGACAAGAAGAATTAATTCTCTTGCCACTTTTAATGATTGTATCAGTCGTTCAAAACGATAAAATAAGTGTATCAAACTAAAAGCTTGATCAAGCAAATTCGTGCTCGTGCAACTTTATTTTTCAGCGTTACCAAAGTGCACTAAAACTCCCAAGACTACAAAAAACTTAAAATAATCCAACTTTAAAACCCAAGCCGCATAAAAATTTAGCACCAGCTCGCCTTAACGGCCATTAATACTTCAAATCTTTATCCACTACTCACTATCAATATGCTATTAAAAACAACGGCACGACAGCGGCAAATTTTCCACTCGTATACCGCCTTATCCCCCGGCCCTGTCCCCTTTTATCGCCCAACAACGCATCGTTCCTTTATTGAAATACGCCGAGCTTACAGTCGCCCCTTTATAGAGCCAACGCACTAAACTCTTTCTCTCCCACGCCAAGAAAACAATAGCGCTTGCTCGCGCGCTCTCGCATGAAAAAGCCCGCCGTTTTGTTTTCGAAAGTTCAGGAACGAAATCGATACGAGAATCCGCTGTGAGCAAAAGAAGCAGCGCACACAGATCGCCGCGAGCGTCTTTATGCTTTGGCTTGCCGCTAAAAATCGAGGCGACTCTGGCCAAAGCCGATACGTCAAAACGCCTTCTGTTGTTTTACGGATTTTCCTCATCCTCCCGGGGTGGGCAAAGGACGCATAAGCCGCAAGCGAGCTCTGCTCGTACTGCGCAATATCCGGCGAGATTATGCGGCGCTTCATTTTTTAATTTCTTCGCCTTTTTGCGCCAGCGACGATTAGCCGTCTTCGCTTCGTTCTCCCCCCCCCCCTCCTTCACCTCCTTCCGTCGTCTAATCCCTTTCTTTTATCTTGCTGGGGGTAAGAGTAATCCGCCTTGGGAAAAAGAGAGATTTTGAGCGATTATAGGTAAATTCAATGAAGAAAGAGGGAGCGTCTTTAAAGTGAAATGTTAAGAGTTAGTGGTAAGAGGCAGGGATTGGTCAGACGCGGGAGAGAAATTTTTTTTTTTAATACCGTGGCGTTAGACGATGCAATAGAGCGCAAGCGTTTTTCGAGGGTTTGGAATTTTATAAGAAAATGTCTTTCTTATTAAATATTTAAATATATCTGTAAAATAGAGGAAACTAAAAATTTAAATAAAATTTTAAGTGGATTAGTCTATTTTTGAAAATAATTATTAAACCCATTAGATTTTTATAAATAATTAATTATATGAAACAAGTATCTGTAAATTCTGTTACATATCTACTATTTGTAATACAATATGGATAGAGTAAGTCGGGTAAATTTGCACTGAGCACCATATGCTCATAGTTAATAAGCATTATAATTAGTATTAAAATCTTAAATATATTAATACCTATTAATTAGTGGTCAATAATTTTTAATATAATTACTATACGATAATATTACTGAAAATTACAAACAACTAGCATAATTTACTCAAATAATTATTTCACAATATACACAGAATTTATTAGAAATCACGGTAATTGGGAAAAGGCAAGTGATCAATAGCCTTTATTGAACTTTGCGTGTGCAATGAAATTCGTTACAATCGTTTTATGTGTTGTAATGATCATGCCCTGAAAGCTTTCCCTACAAGAAAATTAGATGTGCGTGACTGCTCTGCACAAAATAAAAGTTAATTTCTGTTTGCATATTTAAATTCATCTTCCAAAAAACGAACAAACATTACCATTAAGACTGTCTGCAGTTCGAATAAGATTTTTCTTACGAAAGTGCACTCAAGCCTAATTAATTTTTAATAAAGAAAACTAATTGTCTCTCGTGAATGCCATACATATCAATAAAATTAATATCGTATTCGTGTATTTCAAACATTTGGTTTCTGTACGTACTAATTTCTGTTTTTATTCTTTTTTAAACAAAAAAAACCTTTCTGTAAGAGATTATCACTTGCTAGAATTGTTTCTTTTAATATGCAAACTCCGGGAAAATCAGCTTCAAATTTAATTAAATCTTCAGATAAATAACATGAGAAATATACAAGTACAATGTTTTTTTTTTATAGAAAAAAAATTTAACTTATTTTTATACAATTAATTTATTTATTATTTTAACTTAAATCTTGGTTAAAAACAAATTCTTTATAAAACGGTAGTATTCTAATTCGCATAAAAATTTAATTAAACGTCGCAAATTCTCTTCTTAGAACAAGTTTAAAGTCTTCACCAAGCAGATAATTAAATATTAACTAATTTATTCGATAATACGAAACGCTTGCAAAAATTATAAAAATTTTGCATATTCACGCAACATATTATAATTAATTAAACTTATCTTACATATAAAAACCATTCTAGACGATCAACGAAAAAATAATCTCCTTAAAACCGAAAGCAATCCCCCCAATTAACAAAAAAACGCAATTCCACTAAACTAACTTCCGCTCGACGATGCATTTATTAAAATACTCTCTCCTCCTTGATCGAACCATCCCTTCAGAATAAAAGCTAATTGAAAGGCAAAGCAAACAAATTAAGGGGATAGGTTGACCGATTGGTTACAGAGGTAGCTTCCCGGCTGAGCGGCGCGTTTGTTTGTCGAATTGCCCGCGCCAACTCGAACGCAGGTGTCTTCTCCCGCTCTAGGAGCGATTAGCGCCCCAATCGATTAGAACAACACAAGCGCGCACGAGTGCAGATATTTTCCGAAATGCATTGTCGGTAAAAATTTAGAAAAAAGCCCTTCAAAACTTACTGGCTTCCAGTGATTTATGGGGAAAAATATGGTGCTCCAACGAGAAGTCGTTTCCGTCAGACGTGATTTATATGAGGATGAATGATTTTTCGTATACGTGTGGTATCCATCAATTAAAGGCTATTACTACATGTATATGATTTTCGTGTAAGTATACTTAATAACTTGTACGTGTCTGTATTATATCATATAATTTATTTCTCGAAAAAAATTATATTTAATAATTTGGAATAACTCACATGCCAACGAAAACGTTTTTCGCATTTTTTACGTTCAATATTTATTAAATTAACATATAAATCATCACACTCTTTTTTCGCTTTAATACCACCACCCGTACAATATTTAATCCGTGCGCTTCTCCATGCGAATCGACGATTTTAATTTATTCAGCGCCGCACACGAATTTGCTTCCCCATTATCTTTCAGCTTGATCGAGAAGGACCCATATAAATATGCATGCAGGCGTTCCGTTTGTTAACGTTTTAAGGAGCCAGTATGTGTATATATTGTTCGTTAACAATCGCATGTATATTCCTCTTCAAATAACAAAAACTATTATTTTTTATAGTCCATTACACGCGCAATAAAATCCGAAGCTGAGCGCGCTCTAGTCGCGCTGACATAAAAGTCAGAGTGAAAAAAGGGGAAAAAGTGTATTTTCACTGAATCTTGGCGATAAAAACCGGGGGCGGTTAGACTCTTTAATAAAATATAAATAACATAAATGTGAAGTTTTGAGCTTTTTATTCGTTTTCGTCGATTCGAGGAATTTAATTAAATGAACGATAATTCATTTGATGAGATTAACCAGACACTTTTAATTTCGTGCATAGCGTTAGAGTTTATTTTACTAGCTTGTAATATTACTTTGTCTCTCTTGGGTGCATAATAAAATTTTAATGAACATTGATCGAAAAGCTTTTTACAATAGAAAAAATTCACGCAGTCATTCACAACGCAGCAACAAGCTTTTCATCGTTAATTCTCGAACGTAAAGAGCATTTTATAAGAATATTTTTACGATTCATTACACGAAAAGCTTTTAGCTTAAAGTAAAATATAGCGTTAACCCTACTTTATAATTAGGGCTTCGAAGAGCTGCAATAAAACGGGTATTTATCCGTGTGATTTTACTTGTCTTTCTTGAAAGCTGAAGCTGTAAAGTCCGGATAATGAATGTAATTGCACGAAAATTCGAAAAATTTGCATCTACACTTTCTTGTAAATTTGTAATCACTTTAAAACAAATAAAGTTCATTAATAATATATTTCTACTTAGTTTAGTTGAAAGTATTATAATTCAATCTTCAAACACGATTAATATGACCTATTAATGTGAATTTCAATATACCTATAAATATACTGTCGAACAAAGCCTAAGAGTAGGAGTTGAATTGAATAGAAGTTGAAGTTGCTTATCTGTATTTAGTTAAACATCACTATTAAATATAATATTCTCCAGATTCAATAGCTGCAAGTCCCTTTATAAATTAAACTAATTTCCAGCAAATCCATTCCGCGTCATATAAAAATCACAAAAAATCATTAAAAATCGCAAAGCAAGCCCAACAAGCGCGTCTGCCAAAAGAAAAACGCACCGCACAATTTCACGTAAACCGATCACTCTTCTCAAGCCCCAGCACCGCTGCCGCCAGCAGCTCGCGGCTAGCCCCTAAAAATTAGCGAAAAAAATCCTCTCGACAAAAGCCCGCGAGCTAAATCCTCGGAGAGCGGCCTGTTGCTCTTTCACTCCGTCCCGTGCACAAAGCGGCTCACCTGTTGCTGCTGCTGCTGCTGATGCTGGAAGCCCTCCGAGGCGCAGCTCACTCTCACTTCTCGCGCTTTTCACCGCTCTCCAGTAGCCAAAAATCCCTCTTCTTCTCCTCGCGTTATCCTCGGCGCCGGTTGATCAACGTGTGTGTAGCTGAGTGAGCGGGGGTGCTTGGTCCTCGTGCAGCTCGCGGCGCGGGAATGACGGCGTCGGCGTCGCGGCGGCCTCCTATATATGATATCGCGGCGCTCTCGCGCTGCCCGCGCCGTCAGCTGCGCGCTCGCTGCGCGGCCCTTCTCTCGCTATCTCTCTCTCTTTCGCTCTCTCGCTGTCTGCTCCTTCTACCTACGCAAACGCGCAACTGCTGTGTTCCTTCTTCTTCTTCTTCTCTCCTTTTTTTTAACCGCAGTTTTCGATTTTTCGTTTGTTTTAAAAGGATCAAGGATGGCGAGATCGGCATTGACTTTTCCATCAAATTCTATATCTTTGAGAAATTGGGAAGATGACGCGGTGTTAAAGCCGAAAACGCGCGGTCCGCGTTACGACATTTCAGCGACGAATAGGTGACGTCAGGCTTGGCGCCGCTCCCGAGGATTTTCTCGCGAACATGGATATGCTTATTGGAAATGAGCGATCGGCTAAGTTGTATACCTGCACGTTCACTTTTTTGCGAGTTTTTCTTTCTTAATTCAATTGGACGAGCTGGACGTTTACGCATTCGCTTAGGAAAGTTATTCTGCAACTTATAGACGTCATGCGCGTTATAGAATATTTTGATCATTATTATTAATATTATATTATTGTTGTTTCAAGGGTAGTAATGCTAAGCTCGCTTTGGCACGACGATGAGAAGAGGGTTGATTTTGCACTGTGTTTAATTAAAGGTGTATTAGATGCTTTGAAGTTGTAGTCGAGGGTGTCTTAATTACAGTGTGCATCTTGAGAAGTTTTTACATGGTGTATACAGAGATTCACGACAGTGAATAATGAAAGTAGATGTGGGTTGAACCTGTTCTCTATTTTTTACAATTTATCCGCAAAAGGATAAAAGTAGAAAAGTTTTTAAAACATATTTTTTGTTATAACAAAGAGTTACTTACTTAAATAGTAATTCTATGATAATCAAATACGAAAACGATATAGTAACATGATGTCTGTCTATATCCAGCAGTATCTACTTAAACGCATTACGTCGCGCGTTACAACAAAACTCAAGCGGAAATATAAGTACCTACGTCTAATCACCGAAATTTATTCAAGCTCTAATTAGTCCTCCTACAAATTTCCCTCTCAGAATATTGTATTCGTTCTTAATAAGAGCCCGTCGCGCCATTCTCTTATTTACCTAACAATTCGTCCTCTCCAAAAACAAGCGGCAACATCCCTTAACTAAACAACAAGCATTTCTGCAACAAACTAAATGCTCTCCTCTATCATCACAGCTCCTTAATCAACCTGCACCATTTCCCCGCAATTTTTTCATCTCCTGCCTCCTACTTTCGACAACGCAGCTTGCCATCTAATAGCCCGTGGCCAAGGGAGCCTCTTGCCGACTGTTTTTCCAGCCGCTCGCTCGTTCACCGCCAGAGAGAAAGGGAGAAAGCAACATGTGGCATCGTCGAGTGTCATCGGCGCGCGCTTTTCTCTTCCGCCCCCAGCAAGTGAATGGCCCTCTTCTCTTCCCTTTTTTTTCGTCTATTTTGATCACCTCGTCCGATCTAATTGTCGGGCTTATTGATCCGACCTAGTTCGGTGCCTTGATGCCGGAGGTTCGTCAAGTGCGAAGCTGGATCCTTCTTTTTGGAAGATGGCTAATGAGATAATTGGGTTGGCGAATTTTGAGGTATGGTAAAAAAATAAGTTGGAAGGGTAAAAGTGGCGATTGCGTCGAGATTTATACTTATAAAGTGTTTATTTTTAGGTTTCGTTTCTTTGTGTAATACATAATTAGGCGTCACGAATTTCATTTTCTTCAAGATCGTTCTTATTAACACAAGTTACAAGCTTTCATTATAAGCTTTCTTTAATCACAACTTTTACTATTTTGTGTCCGCCTTCTCGGATCAACCTTTCGGAATTCCCACAATATAAGAAGAATGAGCTATTTTTAGGATTCATCTCAAGCTGACAAGTTTTTGCTGAAAACAATCCTATTTCCGTACATGCGCCTTGGCTCCTCAGAATTATATTTACACTCCTCTTGCAAGTACATCAATTTTTATTAACTTTTCTTATCTTTTTCAATGCACGTGGGAGTCGGCTGTTTGGATAGCTTCCGCATCGATGCCGCAAGATACATTCAAGTTTTTTTTTATAACGGCACTTGTAAATTGACGTAAAATTAGAACGAATTTTTATGAATTTTTCAAATATTTATAGTTTATATATAAATTATAAGTTTTGTTCATACGATTGCCACAACAATACGCAAAATATTGTAGTTTATAAGTATGTTTTTTCAAGTATTTATCTATTGCTATAATTGTAAAAATATCAATATCTATCTTTTGTTGTTAATTCAACGAATATTCTTACTAATGTATTGAATTTTTTATTTTTATTTTATTTTATTCTATTTTTTTATACTTCTTTTCTGGATCTTCAAATTTCGATTAAGCTAAAATAATAAAAATTTACTTTTGATCAATTCAATAATACTATTTGTATACGCATTTAAAAATTGAACCTATTCAAACATGTTACTGAATCATTTTTCAAACAGCAAATTTTACCTTAGCTCAAAATTTGATTTTGCAATTCGTGACTTTATTATGTATTAGTCTAAAATCTAACTAAGATCACAAATGGATATAAAAATCACATGAAAATTTATTTTAAAGATCAATTTCAAAAAGTACCAGATATTGTTCCACGTTCTCCTACACACGAAAGATCCACTCAACGTCAGAAAGAAAAACAAAAACAAACAGCACAGTACATAACAAAATCGGAAACAGTTTACGTTCTCTACGCGCGAACGCAGAGTCTCACCGTTAATTGTCCGAGCGTGCGGGAGAGCGGTCCAACAAAACAACGAAGCCGAAAACGGGGTAATCAGAGGCAGTAATTCTGGAAAATTAATTTAGGGTGCTCGCACCGGAGGAGTGAGGGAGGAAAAAGCCTGAAATACACGCTGTAGGGTAGGGCAGGGGCGAACACTGCAGCAAATCCCTATGAGGATCTAGGTGGCCCAGCGTAATATTTTCCCTCTTCCAGCTTTGCAAAACTTTTATCCCCAGCATACGGGGTGGCAAACCGGGTATTCTTTAGCTGGTCGAATTTATTCTTAATTTGTAGAGCTCGGCGATTAGATAAGGCGGCAGTGTTGGCTTATCAGGTGGCGAGCGACTCGTTATTAAATGAGGATGAGATATTTTTTCCCTTATTGAGTTTCTAAGTGATGATTTGGTTGGGTAAGTGTATCCAAAAGATTTTAATTGAGTTTCAAATAACGTTGATATGTTATGATAAAAATGAAAGCTTTTTAAATCTTGTAACAATGTTAATAGTAATCATTTTTAGGCTAAATAAACGGTAAACTATTATTAACATTACATTTGAAAAAAATTAATATATTTGTTAAAGTAGTATTTCTTTTTTCAAGTAATTATTATTATAAAAAATGTCTAACACTGATAACAACGTTTTAAGATAAAGGACTTAAAGAGCTACAATAAATTCTAGTAACGTTCTGGTAATTAGAAGCAGAATTTTTTCAGAGTATGCAGTGTAATCTCAAAAACAACCGCTGATGCAAGGATGAACTTGATAAAAATAAAATTTAGTGGACTAGAGAATAATTAGAACAATCCATCTGCAGCTTAATTAAAACGTGACGTTTTTATATCTATTAAGCTCGAGTTCGTTGGACAATTTATTTACTTACGAGTAATCTATTCTGCTAAATGGTAAGAAAAATAATAGTAAATTTTTCAATATTATGTATATTTTAATGTAATGCTCTTATAGTGTAAGCGTTTGAAAATGTGCTTTAATAAGACATTAAACTGTCAATGTCACTGCAGTATAAAGTTTTAATATGATATTCGCTTGTGGTAGAACTTAATGATATAACTCTAAAGCTTTAATAACTTCGGTTCCACTACTTTAATTTAAAAATAAATTGCAATTACAGGCACATGTTATCTATTAATTGAACTGGACAAGCAGAGAAATAAATTGCACAGCAAGACCTAATTTCACAATTTTAAGCGTAAATTTGAAAGTTAAAAATTAGGCGTACATTTGATGTATTATAATTTCACTTGTTAATATTAATTACAAGTAAAATTGATGTAATAATTTATAAAATTCATTATTGAAGATGTTTGAAAAACTTTCTGAGAATCGCATTGATTCCATATTCCGATAAAAAAATTATATTATATCCTTGAATGAATCCCAGAGAAGTTCATTTATTAGTTCATTTTCTAAGTTATTTTATTTATATGATACTTAACTAACTAAATTGTAAAAAATAATTACCTCACTTAAACAAAATAAATCTCAAAGCAATTGTAGTTTACCTTTTTATAAACCCAACATAATGAAAAAAAATCATGAATATACTTTTCTTTTTCTTACATGTGATATAAAAAAAAAATATTAAAGTGTCAAAAAATTAAATAATTATTTTCAATAAGTGTACTAATGCTTTTAATAAAATGTAAGTGATTGTTCGAGCCCTATTATTCCGTAAAGTATAAAATAAATGTCTGCAAACAAAAATAAAACGAGAGCCACCGTTGAACTTTAATCGAAGAATTATTACATAACAAATATCTCTCTCGTCCATATACCCTTTATCGCCGATTTACAACCCCTTACAGAAAACTTTTACAGGGTTCTTAGACCGCCCGTTTCTACAGTAACCTTTATTACTAACGAGAAAAAATCACATTTTATTCTTGAATGCACTGCTCAATTTTACTTGTACCCGAACCTGCATAATTCAAGCTTACTTCTAAATTCAAACGCTCACTCTACATAAAAAAATAGTCAAATTAAGAGTCTCCAAGCAACATTAAACAGAAGATAACGCTGGCCGTTATATACGCCGCATTCTTTATATTGATTGCTCGTAAAGAGTATGTGTGCCTCATCTTGCAGCAGAGTCCGGCTGCTCGTAAAGGCCAGCCTGTAAAAATCGCCGAGGATGAAAAATCGAGCGGAGAGCGAAGAATTATACACATGCCTGGTGGAAAAAAAAATCGTTCGTTATATTATATTTAGGATGGCGCGATCGGAGACACATCGCCGATTAGGGGAGAGAGAAAAACGCGGCGCCTTGAACAGTGCCGTTTTTACAGTCAATCTGGGTGAGTGCATAGAACTGTAGAGCCGGTGTGTATAAGGGAAAATCGACCGTACGCTTTTTTTTCGATCGCAGTAAAAAGAGGTTTAGAGCGTTCGTTCAATTATATGTGTTTAGGATTTTGCTGGGGTTCAGATTTGAAAATTTTCACAAATAGTTGTAAGGTAAGGTGGATACGGGTTTTATTTGAATGAAAGTGTTTGCGATTCTGTTTTGGGTTGTTTGTATATTTTTTAGTCCGATTGAAATATTGCATTGTTGTAATGTGATTTTTTGCAGGTAAACTAGCATATTTGAATAAAATTTTAAATTATCTTTGTCTATATTCAAGGTTTTTAATCACATAAATTGAGGTCTTTAGTCAAAGTAGATTCTAAAATAGTTTTTAGACTGTTTATCAGTAATCTAAATGCATATAATACTTACCAGGAGATGACCAACCCTCCGGATCACGGAATTTGCTTAAACTTTGGGATATGTTTTTAGGTGTCAAAATATAAAGAATTTCAGATGCCAACGCTTTAATAAACTCAAATTATTGATATATTAAGCTTTCTTTAAAGAAAATATTAAAATAAACAATATTTTTCAATTTTTTTTTATTCAGCCAAGAAAAAATTTGTATGCAACTGTGTAGATGCGTAAAATTAAACTAAAGGAAACATAACATTCTATTTGGAATTCGTTTCAAAATTATTATTCGACTAATTACGCTGTCTAAACATTAAAGAAAATACAAATCCAAAAATCCAAAACTAAGAAATTCCCTCATGCATATGTAACAATAAGCACTTAAAAGTCCATATTCATTTTATTTATCCGCCCACCCAAAATCCGTAAACAACATCAAACCGGAGCAATCCAAAAACCTCGCAGCCTTCCCCACACCCGAACTACAGCGTCAATCAGTACATCAACGCTCTCCCCCATTCTATTCCTCCCTCTAACTCACTTAAAGCGCTCTGCTAAATCACTCCCCTCGCGGCCGCCTCCTCCGCGGAAATGCGCAAGCGCTCCCGGAAAAGCGAGACCTCCACGCGTGACAAAGGAAAAACCCTGCGCCTCCGTGAGCAGCGACTCCCTATACACGAGAAAGTGTCAAAAG
>JAPYZA010005327.1:0-12317 GCA_030522685.1 Eupelmus azureus
TTTTTTTATTGCTTCTTTTTTTCGGGCTCTCGCTGGCTCTTTCTTTTGGAGGTATTGCGCGCGAGCGCATGGCTGGAAAAAATGTTTTATTTAAGAGCTTTCGGGCTCTCGAGCTGTGGGATTGGAGCTGACTTGAAGTTGCGTGTGCCTGTGTTGGTCTTTTTGAGGATCGAGAATTGTATTGTAATAAGCTTCGTATTTGAAATTTTTATCAAAAGTCGCCGCTTTTCTCCGTAAAACTTTTGTTGTCTGCGGAGCATTGGCATTCAGTCCGAGAAAATCATACGAGAAAACATCGCATGTATAAGTCACACCATCCAAAAGCAAAACACACGCTTTATTAGAAAATCGCAGACTACTCCCAAAGATTAAAAGCTCCCCACATAATCACAGCAAATATCTAAAACAATAGCCTCTCTCCCGTCTCTGGCTTTCTTCCCTTAATGATCCGCCTCTGGGCCCGCAATCCTCCCCCGTGCTTGCGAGAGCACCTGATTTATTTATCGCGCAAAAGCCCCAGCCATAGTATGGGCGTGCTGTTGATCCGGCCGGCCGATAACCGTTAGCCGCTGCTGCGCTCGCTTCTCGTGGGGACGGCCAGCTTATATATGCGCGCCTGCACGCGCGCCGCGGATTACGTGCGGACTATATTGCAGCGGAAGGGCTATGGGCGCGGCGCGCCCGTAAATTCGGTAATGCAAGCCCAGATTCGGGACGGGCTTTTTGTCTTTGAAAAGCCCCACCGGTTGCCGCGAGTCGCGCGATTTACTGCGCTGACTATGCGGGGAGATTGAGCTTCGTGATAGTGCTGGGTTGTTCGGGCTCATTGATTCTATGCTTGTTGGAGGGAGAAAGTGGAGTCGGGGTTTTTAGAAGGTTAGACAAATTTCGATTTTATGCATTTTTGCGTGGTTTTGGTTAGCGCGAGAATTCAAAGCTGACGTTAATAATAAAATGAGGACTAATGAATTTAGTATGACTGTGCTTAACGTCTCGCCCTCTGCATTCCTCCAAAATATTGACTTCCCCCACGCCTCATTCGCAGCGCGTTTTACATACCCCCCAAACAGCCTCCCATAGAATTTGTACACAACACAAGAGTAATCAGTCCATCTCCGAATCGATCCAGCCAGCCTTCTGCAATCTCACGCTCATCCTTTTCAGAAAAAGAAAAGCATCTTGTCTTTTCCAAAAAAAAAACTTACGGACTAAATCACTCCTAATGCATCCCGGGGATGAGGGGGAAAAAAGGCGAGGAAGAAAGGCCAGGGCGCAGTTCTGCGGCCCCCCTGAGCTCTCCTACGGCGCGACGACAATGAAAAGCGAAGATCGAGGGCTTTTCGAAGCGGGGAAAAACGTGATTTCGATCGGCAGGTGCATTCTGCGCGGACGGCTCGCCATTAATAACCCGGATAATTCTTTCTAAAGAAATACCTCTCGGTCGAGCTGCGAATGCAGGTGGTTTGCGTGGGAATTGGCGAAGAGAGGAGGGACGAGGAGAGGCCCGCTCAATTACGAGACACAATGAGTCTGCAGTGTCATTTGAAATTTAGAAACCACTTTGTGTTTTGTGTATGTCTTTTTGTTGTTTATGTAAGCTGGATTCGTGTTGGGATGTGTGGTGTTCGGGCGATTTTGTATTTGGTATTAAAATATGTTGAGACACTAATAAATTAGAAAATGCGAACTGACAGTAATCTGTTAAGCTGTACGATTATTGTTAACGTTGATGAGAAGTAATTTAGTTCATTGTTGATTTTAATATTATTGAAATATTCGCGTTTAAGCCGCTTTTCTTTGTCAATGTTTAATTCTCCCGTCTGATCGCATTGCAGTTTATTACGTGGACATTAAATTTAAGAGTATTAGACGTAGAAGTATAAAACGCTTCACATTTAATATTTACTAATAAATTAAACATCTCTGCATTATCATTTATTTAACAATAATGATTATGTAAAGTTAAAATAATGAAAAACATAAGTTAATTTAATTAAAGCTTATATTTAAATACTACTGCGGAATTGTGTCCCATAACAACATTAACAACTTTATTTTATAGGAATATTTGCATTTACATTACTTTTTCAAATAAAAACTAAAAAGTAATAATGAATATATTGCAAGTAATAATTCAATTCATTTTCAGTCCTAAAATAAATCGTGCTTATTAAATAATGAATAAACAAAAATATTAATTCAAACTAATAAAACAAAAGCACGAAATACATTTAAATTAACAGTCAAGAAACAAACTATCAAAAAGCAATAAACAGACTGTACCCAGCTCAGCCACCACATTCAATT
Organism: Eupelmus azureus; assembly: GCA_030522685.1. Lineage (NCBI taxonomy): Eukaryota > Metazoa > Arthropoda > Insecta > Hymenoptera > Eupelmidae > Eupelmus > Eupelmus azureus. The sequence continues at coordinate 2,308 of JAPYZA010005327.1, forward strand.
TCCAAACTTCTAAAATAAAACTCATCCGACCCGAATCAAACTGCCTACTAATCCACATCGAATTTTCCAGCATCTCGCAGCGCTCCTCATCACGTCCTATGATTTCCCGCTAGACCCTCTCCCACTTGTATCCCCTTAATTCCCCCCGGCTCTCAAGCCGCACGAACATAAAACTCTCGAAACAGGTTCGCTCCCCCGTCGAATGCAAGAGGGCTGACCGCACCGTAGCTCGCGCACCTGATGATGATCCGTGGCTGGGAAAATATTGTGACGGAGCCCCGAACTCTAACTGACCGGTGCGCACCTTCATCCAATCTTGGCTTATATACCTGGCGAGCTGTCTCGCCGATTAACGGATTTCAGGTGTCTCTCGGCTCTGGATGTGTGTCGGATGTATGCCAGAGTGCTCGCATGAGATATGTATGCGAGTGTTGTAGGACAGGCCCTTGGAGAGGGCGAAACGAGCGCAAAACGCGAAACGAGTCCCTAGTGAGGAGATGGCCCTCGTCAACCTGTTTTTCGCCCCGGCTCGCCGGGCCGTTTTCGCGAGTTTAGTCTCTGAGTTCTATTGTTGTGGAGCACGTTTGTTTTACCTAGTTTCGAGAGGTGATACGTGAATTTTGAGCTGCGCTCGTACATATGCATTTGATGAAAAACAGTGGTAATTCAAAGCGAAAAGATAAATGTTTTTTGTAAAAACAAAAAAACTGTTATTTTTAGTTTCGTTCATTCGAAAATAAATAGTCCAATCAAAAAGGTAAATTAACGGATCCATCTCCAAAATGCCAAACTCGCCGAAGCCGCGCATAAATCTGCCTAAATTAAAAAGAGCACGTTTCATCGTGAGAAATAAGCGCGCGCGGGCAGGTTGAACAATATTATTGGAAAATATTTCGTAAACAGGCTAAGAAAATGGCGCGGCTCTCACGAGCTGGCCAGCAATAATCCGGTATCCGTGAAAATCGCTTAGAATGCGGTGCTCGGTTAATGATTGAGCAAACACAGTTGTCATTGCAGTTTATGCAGCTTTCTCTTCTCTAGCCCCCCTAACCAGCGACTCCGCACAGCAGAGTCAGAAAGCCGGGCAAGTTGAGACCTCACGCCACGAAAGCGATCCTCTCCGCGCGCAACCTGCTCTCTGTCTCTCTCGAAGGCCGTTTCGTGACCGCACTCGCTAACAACTCTCTCTTCTCTCTCTTTCCCTTCCGTCTCTCTCTCTCTCTCTCTTTCTCGGTCGTTGGGAGATTGTCGTCGCGCTGTCGGGGTGGCCGAGAGAGTAGAGCCCCCCCCTGGAACGGCTTTCCCCCAGTGCGCCCGTTGTTTTAGGACGCGGAAACGTGAGCGAGAGAAACTCGAGCTTCGAGGAAAATTTGTTTTCATTCCCCCTCCCCCCTCCCTCTCGCTGCTGCTCTTCATCCGTGATGCACTTTTTCTCTCTCTCTCCTCGTTTCTATTTTTTTCTTTCTTTTTTGTATATGTGGGTCCTTTGAGCGGTGCTCTCGTTTCCAGTGTGCGCGTGCGCGAGATCGTTGAAAAAATAATGAGCAGCCCGCCGTGCGTCGGAGTCGTCGTCCGTTGGCGCCTTCGGGGGGGGGGGGGGCCACGCCCGCTCTCTTTTCGCTCACGAAACACGTTCGCGCGCCGGACAAACGAGCGCTTGGAAAAATAATCGGGGCTTTTCTTTATTTACGAGGATCGCCGAGCGCTGATCCTTTAGCTCTTAGCGCTCGCCGCACGCGCCTCTTAATCTTCCGGCATCTTTCCGCCTCTGCTTTTCTTCTAATTTATTATTATTTTCTCGACTAACTTTCGCCTGTTTTTCTCGCTCTGGGCTGTGCCGGGACTGACTCGGGACACTGAACCGCTTTTTTTTATTTCTGAGTGAGCGGATATTGTTACGGGTTTGTCTCTGGATTAACTGCCGGGATGGCTTTATCATAACGAATTATGCGCGAAAAGCAATAAGGCTTGTTTGCTAAATAAACTGCTTTGAATGCCTTTTTAGGGGGTTTGCACCTTTCAAAATACTGGAGTTAATTGATGAAGCGCGCGAGAACGACTTGAATTTAAGGTATTTTATGGGATATACTATAAATCATATTTATTATAAAATGCATTTTTTAAAGTTTTAATGGTTAGTTTAGTGACAATTCAAAGCTAGAAAAAAAAAAGATATTAAAAAAGGTAGATAAAAGTAAATTAAGAGACAATGTTGTAAAACATGCATGGCTACTGTCACATTCCGAGACCAAAAATAATGGTTAGCGTGAACAAGCTTCTCAATCACAGCATAAAACGCAAAGAGCTCAATACACGCCTCTTTGTTGCCACACACTTCCCAAAAATATGACAGAATAAACGGAAACATTCCCGAAAAGTTCCCCACCCGTCCCATTCATCCTCCTACTCGGAAAAAATTCGTTGTCCACCTTGTACAACATTATTATCCGAATTATCATTCCATCATGCAGCCTCAAAAGCATCCCCAGGACTATCCCAGGGCGCTTAGCATCTGCCCGACACAGAAGAAGACATCCCGTAGCTCGCTCATACAATTCAGTCCATCCGGAAAGTCGAAAAGACACATCCAGGCGCAAACACACAGTGCCAGGCTCTCGAGAAAATATCCGTCTCCTCCTCTAAAAATTAGCTCCCCCCCTCCACCCCCCGATATGAAAGAGAACCTCAGGCCAGTGTCTCCTCCCCCGCATTGGCTCGCTCTTTTCACCGCAGAGCTGACTTTCTTAGCAACAGGCGCTTGCGCTCGCGCGCTCGAAAACGCAAGTAAACAGTAAAGAGTGACAAAGAGCCGTGTTTGCGAGCGGCTGACGTCTAGTTTACGCCTGCGGTGCGCCTCTCTCGCAATTTACTCCCATTGAAGCGTGCAGCGAGGGAAATGGACGCGTACGCGTATATATAGACAGAGGAGTGAAGCCTGCGCGAGCGGAGGCATAATGGAGAGGTGAGCCCCCCGTGTCTATATGCGGCTACAAGGAATCGCGCCGGCGTGAAGAGACAATTTCGGTGTTGGCCAGACAGAGCAGCGCACGTCAAAAAGAGAGACGTCGCTGGGCTTTGTGGCAGTGCAGCGGGCCCCCTTTTCGCAAGGCTCTTTTGCCGCAGAGCCCCATTCACAAAGCGCGCAGAGAGAGAGAGAGAGAGAAGCAGCAGCGGAGAGATTCCGGCCGCACGCGGGGAGGCCAGACAATGGGCTAAGGTCGCGACGATGTTGGGCCAACTTTTGAATAACTAGCCCTGACTCCTAATTGTCCGGGCTTCTCGCTGCGGAAATCTCTTTATCCGGCTACGTGACTCTCCTCCTCCTCTCTCTCTTCCTTCTTCCTACTCTCGTTCTTTTGCTCCTCTCGCTTGGCTCGCTCGCTCGCGCGCATGCGGAGAGAAAAAGACGTTGGGAAAGCGAAGAAAAGCGCGCGTGCGCCAGAAGGCAAAGCTTTGCAAACACCCGCACGTATGTACATATACACACACGGACAGGTCGCGCGCGACGAAAGAGGATACGAGAGAGAGAGGAAGTCTTCTCTTCTTTCGCAAGTCCGAGAGCAAAACATTCCGGCATTTTTGCACGTGCGCGCGAGAGAGCGAGGAGGACGACCACCCCGATGCACGCGAGAGATGACCGCGCGCGCGCGCACGCTAGAGTCGCGGCAGTCCGAGAGAAAGAGAGGGAAAAAAGAAGCCGCGAGAGAGGGAGAAATGCTAAACGAGAAAGGAGGAGAGCAAAGGAACTCTCTCGCTCAAAGTTTCTGAAATGCAAATAAGGAAAGTTGAAGGGAGAGGGCCGGGGAGTATGCGAGTAATGAAATAAACATTAGGAAAGTTAAGGCGAGTTTAACGGCCGGCGGCCCTGCCATGCTAAAGAGGAGAGGAAAAAAAGAGGACGATTGATCCGGGGGGGGAAGAAAAAAATTGTTCGAGCACGTAAATTGGACAACGGCGAGCGACGAGGCCTGATTAAATATTTATGTTCGAGTGCACGCTAGGCCGATCCCTGATAGATCCGATAGTCGCGCGCTTTTCATGGAAATTCGGACGAGTGTCAGGGGAAGCGCGGAAAGTGGATTTGAATGGAGAGGCTTGTCGACTGGGAGAAAAAAGTATAATGGGAGCTGACGTTATATTTTCGGCAAAGCGTCAAGATTAATTTTAAGCACGTATTTCGTTCACGTTTTTCATCGGCAAAAGTTAAAAATCCGCTCGGATAAGCAACAAATCGAGCATGAGAAAAAGCACAGGCCCGCTCGCCGCGGGATTGAGAGAGAGACGAGGGTAAGTCAGCGCCGGGCTCGCCAACTGTATAATGACTTCACGGTTTTTTGCGAAAAACGAACGAAACGCCGGCAACGAGCCTGATCGCCGTCACGCGTATGCATTCATCATTTCCACTCCTTACGCACGAGACGTCAAAATAATCGCGTGCAGTATCGGATCTCTCCTCCGGCGAGCAGAGACGCACTGGTTTTCGCGTGCCTCGCATTTTTCTGGAGAGTGAGTATTTACGCTCCGCCTCGGCAATTGCGCCGGTTCGACGCCGCGGTGACATGCCGGCGTTGTCAAAAAATTGATTTCACTTTGCCCGGGCCTCCCCCCTTTAACTATAACGGACGTTACCCGGCCGAGCGGAGGAGAGATCGTTAAAAAAATTGCTTATTATGGAATTTGCGTAAACGAGCGAGGAATTATGATTTACAGTTAAAAAAGTTAAACGTAAACACGCTTTTTTGGGAGAAATGAAAAGGGATTGAAATTCCGAGTGGTAATTTAATATAATGATTATTGTAAAAATTTAATGACTCTTTGTCAGTCGGACACTCAAACCGAAAATTATCGTAAATTTATTCGGCTTACGTATACAGCTGAGCTCCGGCGAAAATCCGCAGGCTGGCCATATAAGAGCAAGATTTTTTGCGCAGCTCGAGCCTTTTTATCCCGGATCATCTTCCGGGTTTGGTAGCAGCGAGCAGCTCGAATCATTAATAAAAGCTCGTAGTACAAATGAGAGCGCTTGATCAAGCGTCCGTTGGCGCTCGGGAGTTTAAAAAGAAAAAAAACTCATTATCCAGGCCTGCGCGAGAGAGTACAGACAAAAGGCGTCGATCTTTTTCGGGCTTGCCGATTTGTAAGACGTAAAAAATGATCTGCTCTCGTGATGGCCCAGTGATACTCTCGGCTCGGGTAATGATGATCATCACCCCAAGTATACCTAAGAGTAACTCGGCCTTGTCTTCCGAGTGACTCCGGCTGTTCCATCAAGAGCGTCGAGCGCCCCGAGGATCCGCTTGATGTATCGGTGCTGCCTTGGTGAGCCTGGACAAACGAGAAAGCAGCGTTTATTTCGTGCTGTAGTAAATAATAATGGTAAGAAAAAATATCGTTAAAAGCTCTTTCACTGCTTAAATTCTCAAAAATTTTATCTAAACACTCTTCGATCCATCCACATCCATCAATACAATCAAGAAATCCAGCGTCACTCCAAAAGAAAAAATTGCAAATTCTCCAACATTTATTATCCAGCGGGCGAAAGGAAAAAAAAGCTCGAGATCGGGCAACCTCCCGCGTGCAATCAGACGTATCCTTAAAAGCCCGGCCCCTAACAAAGACATTCATCGATCAAACGTCGCCTGCATTCAGCGCTGCTCGCATCGACTTTGGCCTCGCTTGGAAATCGACTCTGCGCGTACACATACACACACGTCGCTCTTATAGCCTCGCGCGCCTGTATAATCCTTTTTCGAGCTCTCCTCTCTCTCTCTCTCAGCCGCGCCTTGTTCAAAGGGAATCGCGCGGCTGCGAATTCCTGGGCGTATTACGCGCGCCTCTCCTATACATATAAAGCAAAGCCAAAAGGAAAAGAGATAGCCGGGCGCAGAAAAGGACGTCTGCGCGGGTAGCGTGTAATAATAAAAGCTAGGGGGGGGGAGTGGGAGGAGGGTATTATATAGCGGGGAATGCGGAAATATACACGTCGCGCGAGAGCCAAGTGTAGAGCGGAAAAAGTCGCTGGAGAGATTTATGGATGTGTATGGGCAGAGAGCTACCGTTTTTCTATCTCTTTCGGCTGGTGCTTGGAGAGGGAATATATTAACGACGCTGGGTATGGTTATTTTATCGGGGTTCTCGATGCTTTAAAACGTTAAGTATTTTTTCTCTACTGATGATTATTGGAGATGGGTAGAGGTGGATCTGAGAGGTGGAGAGCTAAAGTCTTTAAAGAGCAGTTCTCGTTGGAGACTTGGATTTTTCCTCCGATATAAAAACACAAATTTTTCTTTTCCTTATTACTATTCTGAACGATAAAAAAGCCCAAGCGTCCGCGGCACCATATTAGCCGAAAGTCAAGCTAAGCTATTTTTTAATTACATTTTGATAACCCAGTCCACTCGCACTTTTAGTACCTTATGCACCTAGAGCCGGTCCACATTAAAAATGCCTTTGAAAGCAATTAGAAGAGTGACTTTAATAAAACTCAGCGGGCTTTCTTCCCTCGGAAAAGCCAGCGAATAAAGAGTTATTAAACTCGAGTCACTTTAAATTATTACTCGGCGAAATTGGCTTTACGGCCCAGGCCAAGCTCGACAGGTCCTTTACTTCATTAGGCCGCCAGCTCGCATTCTGCTGACCCCGTTCCCTCGTATATCACGGAAATTCAACGTTTTCATTGCGCCGGGGCGTCGAAGATAAGGAGAAAAAAGAAAAGCGACACGCAAGTGTTACGTAGCGCACCTGCCTCTCGCGTCGCGCGGATAGCTAGAGTCTAAGAATAGAATAACCTTACGGCGAGCTTCAGTTGCGCCGTCAAGATGCTGCCGCGCTCGTTAGGTCATATGCGCGCCTTTCTTCCCTTTCTCTCTCGGTTCTTCTCTTTTCTCTTGTTTCGCTATTTGCTCGCGCGCCGGAGACGCACTGCTGGAATATTGTTGGCTCCGGACTGGACGCGCGCAGTCTGCAGTGGCTAAATAGGCCAGACGAGAAGGTAAATGGTTGTTTCTTGTTTAAATTATAGAGCGTATTTGTTAATGTTTTACTAGAGTCTTGGTTCGTTTAAGCGTAGGAAACGGCGCTAAACTGATTTTTAAAAGGCCCGAGTGTCTTACAAGCGAAAATACTGTTATTTTAGAATTCCAGCCGGAGAGACTCGGCTCGCCTTTGATCAAAGAAGTCGCCGAGCTCTCCGGCTGTTTGATACAATATTTAACGGATCGGACGTGAAATTTCTTTGTACCTCTACGCTCCTCCTCTCTGTGTAATCATATCCCCGACTGAAAAATTCCACTCCCCCGCGCGCTCGACTGCCGTAGCTCTCGCTCTTCGAGTGCAGCGGTCTGCAACTCTAGCCCTTTGTACTTTGAATATCTCTCGTTACCCCAGCTCTATATAGCCACCGCGGAGGAAAGGGGATATATCGCGCGCGCGCGAGCGCCGAGGAAAGGCAAAAGGAAAGGCAAAGACGGATATGAGAGCAGCAGCGCTCGGCTGCTGCTGCTGCTGCTGCTCTGCGCGCGAGCTCACCGGACCGTGCGAAAATCCTCGGCTCTGCTTATTCTTAGATATATATACGCTCCGCTGAGATGGAAGAGAGAGCTAGCTAGCAGCGTGCCAAACGCGCTGCCGTGCAGATGAAATTATATTCCGTAATAATATTTGGAATTTCCGCGGAGGTGAGCCTGATGGGGGGGCTTATTTTTTTTCTTTCCTTTTTTTTTCACGACGTCGGCGCGCCGTTTCTGTTATTGAGCTTTTGATATCTCGCGGTGCCGGGAAGAGGGAAGATAATTAAGCATTTCTATGCGGCTGGAGGATACGACCGAGTGAAAATAGAGCAAGGATGAAGTTATCCTTTTGTGCAGTTCGTTATTCAAGTCCGTTCTTTATTTAACTTTATTATAACAAGTTAATTTATCCCGACGTTCTTCTTTATTACGGGGATTCAAAAATTTAAGTTTCTACCCTTTATAATAAGATTCGCTTTATTAAAACTTTTCCCTATCTTCAAGAAGGTACAGGCTCACCAAAGCAAATTTACAGGCTACACCTCGCAAAAAGAGTGTATACTTCAGCTCTCAATCTGGTCTAAACCAGCTCGTGTTTGTTTTTGAAAGCCTCAAAACCAAATGCTCCATACAGCCCGGCAATCCGTTTTTTGCTTCTCCTAAAACCTCGCAAAGACCGCAGCCCTGTCTAAAAAAACCGTGAATCGATGATCTTTTTTCTTCGTTTTTTCCACACACACAGAAGCGCACAACAGTTATCTGCTTGCGTTTATGCTTGTCTTTTTAAGGACTTGATTGAATAAGATCCTGCCGAGACGCTCTCGCGCGAGCACAGAGAGCCGAAAGTATACTTCATATCGCGAGGCGAAGGCGGGGGGGAGACAAAAAATTCTTAACGCGGCTCTCGCAGGTCTCGACCAGTTGAAAGGGCTGTATATACGAGAGGAGAGGCGAAGCGAAGCGCGCGCGCGCGCGCGAGAGGGCGAGAAAAAAGGAAGAGGCAAAAAAGAGCAAGGGGGCATTTAGTCGTACGTTTGCGAAGAACTCGATCTCCCCCCTCCTCTCTCTTTTCTCGTTGTCTCTTTTTCTCTCAGCCGAAGAGCGCGCGCAGCACCTGCCATGACTCACCAGAGAGCTCTCTCGCTCGCTCGCTCCCCCGCAAAACTTCGGCCCCGGATTACAAAGACCTTAAATACCGGTCGCCCTCCGAAAATGCTATACAAGACACGCCACTCATAAGGCACACATGCGCGATCGAGCGAGCTGCATTCACGGCGAGAGGCACGGCAGCCCTGACAAGACAATGAAAAAAACTTCGAGTGTGGGATGATGGCCTTTTTTGTGAGCCGTGACAATTATTGTGCTGCCTGCGCGCGCGGGCCTTTTATTGATTATCTTAATATGAGCCTGTAATTGGCCGCTCGGTGTGTTTACACTGAATTTAATAACGCGTGAATTTCAATTGATTTTACCTGGGTATATGTTTTGTGATGATTAAAAAGTCGAGCTACGAAAATGCAAATGTCCAGAGCTCTTCTACGAAGCAATTTGTAAGCAAAGCCCGAACGTCCATATTTTGACATCTCTGAGCAATTGCAGCCTCCCAGCGCTCAGATCCATTATCTAAGCCATCTCGATGCCGGACTCCAGATTTCGTATTTTCCCATCGCAGAGCCCAAGATAATCGCGCACGACCGGACGTATACATACCCAGCACCTATATACCTTGCACACGCGCATTTGCATAAGGGCACTGCTCCAGGAGAGAGCAAATCCGTAGACACGCGACACAGCGAGAGACAAAACAGAGTCAGTCCATCCTTGCCGAGGAAGCCCCCCTATAGATGAGCCGGCGATACGGCCGCTAAATGAAGCACCACCCAAGGTGTCAAGGCGGCGTGGAGATGGCACCTGCTGATACGGCGACGCCGATCTCCTCGATGCATTAGCCGTTTCGTGGAGGCCGCTGCGCTCGATTGGAGAAAGGTAGCTAGATAGGAGGCGCGCGACTAAATGACACGGCCCGACGTGTTGCACGCTGGAACAATGGCAAATGGTGGACGGGTATAAGCCTGTGTGGCCTCTAGAGGAACAAGAGGGCAAAGTGCAGATAAGAGAGCGGATTCGAGATATTCTAAGAGTGTCCCAGGTGGATCATCGATTTTCGAGGCTCTCGAGAGACCAGCACTTGGCACCTGTCTCTCTCTCTCTTGTTGTCTCCTGGCTTGCGTATTTGGGGGTTTTGTGTACGGTTTTAGGTGTGATGTTTGCGCTGGCTGGGAGAGAAAAGTGACGGAGATGCTGGAGATATGATGGGGTGAAATTATCGGTGTCGCTAATTTTCCAGCTGGCGTGAAGAGGGATTACGTGATTTGAAAAGCAAGTCGTTCGATTTTCAAAAGAATGGTTATTATTTTCTTTTATTTTTTTTGTATGAAGTTTTATGATTGTAATGATTTTATGACTAATAAGATATATCCTTTCAAAACAATTACCTAAGAA
>JAPYZA010005328.1:0-27208 GCA_030522685.1 Eupelmus azureus
AAAACTATGAATTTGATGATAACGCTTTCTAATTTCCTCTTGCCATATGTACTGTCGATGATGTGGAGTACCGTAGATAGGAAGTGTGGATTTGATAAGTTCGTCAGGTGAATCAACAGCCGGTTTGTGATCTGGAACGGCTGTAATTGCACTTAATAAACTTTGTAAGAAACTGTTGATTAAAGAAATGATGAGTATTAGAGTAATGAAAAATAGCTTTCCAATTGAACTAGCAGGTTTTTTGGTTTCTGAACCACCACTTAGCAGTTGTAAAAATCGAAAAATTGCTGAACCTAAAGTCTCTTTAATAACGTATTTAAGAGAGATAATGCTAATTGTAGAAATTATAAAAACGAAGATGAAAATTTTCAGAGTGAACATTTTTTTTAATTTATGAACGTAGGATATATGATCTTTTAAACATATCATTATCAGTTTATCAGTATAATAAGGATATGGCTGTTCTTTCCAGAAATCATGTAAAAAAAATGAAGTTATTGAAATATCGCCTTCACCAGATAATATATCCTTAATAATTCCGCGAGGTTCGCCTAGTTCGTCAATGTAACCACTATCAATAGACATTTTCTTTGTAATACTTGCATTTATAGGATTAAATACTGTACATACAATGTCAGGATCTCCTGAACTACAAATTGCTTCATTAATTTTAGTATTTGTTTCATTTGATACGACGATTGCTTTTACATTATATCTTTGCAAATTTTCTGTTTTATCAAAGTTTAGGCTATCGCAGATAGATAAGTCTGTTTGGTAGAAATTAATAAGTATTTGAATTATATTGCTATGACTAACCAGGAGAGTCACAGATCTTTTAGGTACCAAAAAATGAGCAAAGCCGCAGCCATACGGTCTAACGCTTCGAAAAACTCAACTTATGCGCGTTTGAAGTCTTATTTTAAAGAAAATGTGGAAAAAGAGCTTCTACTTGAAATGTGAATAATTCGGTTTAAAAATGTCCTCAATAAATTTTAAATAACTGGAATGAAATTAGAGAAAGCAAGCTTAAATTTGCCGTTTACAGAATTAAGAAATAACAATTAGAACCAAAGTTATGTTTGTTTTAAGTTAAGAAACAAATGTGCACCAAATATCATCTCGATTTCGCAAGGAGGTCATTTTTGGTACTTTCGTTGCTCAACTTAAAAGAAACATAACTTTGGTTTTTCGAAGCGTTAGAGCGCATGGCTGCGGCTTTGCTGATTTTTTGGTACCTAAAAGCATATCCCAAAGTTTCATCAAGATCTGTGACCCGCACCTCAGACACTCTCCTGGTAAGTAAATATTTCATACTTTTGCTTACAAAAAAAGTTACTTACTGAGAGTAATTAAATCATTGAGAGATTTTCCTAGAGGTTGTTCAAATAAAGTCCAATATTCATTCACAAAATTAACGATTTTAACTTTTTTCCAATATTTTGGAGCTGAATTTGAGAATGGATTTGAAGTGAATATTATTACTTGATTGTTTAATTTCCTACATAATAATATTGCCGATAAAACATTAAAAGTCCACATTACGTTTAAAAGGATATGCGCATTACGACAGCCGTTTCTGGAGTTCTCCTTAATCAACACAAAGTATGCTTCATGATTCCACCATACAGAATTCTTTAACTTTTCCAAAGTAGTTATAAGATTAGCTGGGGATGACACTAATATAATCACATTTGATACTGGCGCATTTGTTTTACTGACATGGGTCTCATTGAGTACATAAACTTTTCTGAAACGCTTTTTGCTTTCAAAAATGGATGCGTTAATCCCAAATATATACATAGGGATTGTAGATTTAAATAATAAAATTGACGCAGAAGGACTTTCACAACTCCAGCTTCCAAAAAGTATAGTTTTGTCATGATTTTTATTAAAACAATATTCAATTATCTTACCCTTAAAATAATAAGAGTATTAAAAATGTGTTTATCATATAATATAATTTATAATAATAATTACAAAAGAACAAACTTTTTTATAAATGCTACTTACGGCTACTTGATGAATTTCGCTGTTGCTTCCCAAGACAAAATTGTTTATATTAAATGTTGTTTTACAGAGTACAGTCAAACATTTGACTGTACAAATGTAAATGACGAATATATTTAATTTTGTTGTTGTCATTATTATAATTTAATATTTACTTTGCTAATTTTAATTTTTAAAAGATTATTTATTATTGTACGAAAATCATCTCTATTAGTCGCTTGAGCCTCAGTGTTACGTTTAAGTAACATTTAAAAAAAGTATTTATATTGTGGTTTTTGTAAAACAAATGTATAATAAAGTAAAACAAAAGTATGGATGAAGTTGGTAAAATGTTTGATAATCGAAAAAAAGAAGAATTTTTTTTTTAAGTCGATTTTAAGATTTCGCATATAGGAAAAACTTTGAGACATTATGCAATTAACAAGATCTTAATGTGGCCAGAGAGTTAATAGACTTTTAGCTTCCTAAAATTTAATTTATGTGTTTTAATTCTACCACTATTGTTGACATGAATAACATGAGAAACATAAATTTCGAATTGATGCATTGTTTTGATTTCAGTTTGAGTCATACAAAAATTTTTTAAAACGACATTTCAAGATATTTGTAATTAGTTTAATTATAATAATTAAATTAGCTTAAAAATAAATACCAGATCCAAGTTTAGAAGTTTGCAATGTGGACACTCTAGAAATGACGCTACAACTACTATTTCTATAAAAAAACATCAATAATTTCACCGCAATCATAGAAAAAAGTACGAATGAAATTATTTATTTATAAGTAAAAAAAAATATAAACAAAGTTTCAAGTTGTATATTTAGGGGTACACTAAATAGAAGAAAGAAAAAAGACCTTTTTTATGCTAATATTTTAAAATAATTTTTAAAATTGAGCTATTATAAGCTAATTTTGCATTTCCTTGAATTTAGGTTCAAATGCATACAAATGCGATGCTTTAAATACTATATACTCTCCACTAATGTTTTAATTACTATGAAAACTTAAACTTGTACATAGTCGTGATAAATACATTTTTCCTATGATAATAACATTAAAATAAAAACAAAATGTTTCTAATTCCTTACATACCACTTCACAACGTTGGCAGTCTAACACTTTTACGCCGGCATGACCCATATATAACCCATCAATATCCACTGCGCAGGTCGGCATGGCTTATATATGGGCCATGAAATTGTAAAATCATAAATTCATGTAACTTAAAGCAAACGAATTCGCATGATAAAAAAACCTAACAAATAATTATTAGAGACATTTATGTGCAAAATTTTAGTAATAAATTATTTAAAAGTGAAATCTACGCACATAAGTTTCTCTAATAATTATTTGTTAGATTTTTTTCGAAAAAGTAATCCATACATTCTGTAGTGGTACTCTAAAGGAGTATTTTAAGCCCAACCTGGTATAAATTATTGATTAGCTGGTTGGTTCGAAAACCCGCGGTAAGTGGGTACAATAGTCAAAATTCAAGGTTTCTAGCGGTGAGCGGTATTAGCGACTTAGAGGACAATATAATAGATCACTTAAACGTGCAAAAATGATCTGTAATATGTATATAGTAAGTACAAAAAATTTATATTAATAAAAGCTATGATATACTATTTTAAATAGTAAATAAATGTTTTATTCATTTTCAGTGATTTCAACTCAGGCTGGCCCCCTTAACGAAACGAAATTTCTTAAATTCCAAATATATAATGCAAAATTTATTTTAGGAAAATATATTTTTGTATTTAGATGAAATTCAAAAAATTGCAAAGGTGACACGAGGACATTTATTTTTCTTTTTTTTTTTATTCAATGCTGTTACTTCGTAATCATATATGTCTAAACGATGCAGTTCGTTAACAACAATCCTAACCAACTTGTTCATTCACTGAAACCTTATTTAAAATACTAATCCTGCTCTGAATGACCGAAAAACAAGCAAAAATGTCCTCGTGTCATACGTCCTGGGCGACTTTTTCTCATGTCCTCTTGTCACGCTTACTTTTTTTACGAAAAAAGAATATTATCGCAATCGGGTTGTGGGGAAAAGAAAGTGCGCGCCAAGAGCTTGAAATTGACTATAAAGTATTTTTTTATTATATGTATTGATTACGAAGTAACAGCATAGAATTAAAAAAAAAAATATGTCATCGTGTCACGTTTGTAATTTTTTGAATGTCACCCATACATAGTGAGTTATTTTTAAAACTTGTATTGCGTACTACTGGGTGCAGGTAACTAAATGTTACCTCTGTATGTTTTATGTAAGTTAACTAGTTAAAAGAAGATAATAAAGATAGAAAAAATTTAAATATAGAATCTACCTTTGATTATTAGTACTTACTACCTAAGACAATAATACCTCATGAGTGTGGTGACTATTTCTATATTCTTTACTCACAATCAGTAATATCTACTTATGACTTTTTATTTTTTTAATTGGCAATTAATACAAAGTTCTTAATCGTTCGTATTAGATATGATTTGTTAATCACTTTTAGCTTAGATATTTTCCATAATTCTCTTCTTTGGAATTTTCCAGAATAATATTTACGTTGGAATAATGTATTAACCACACCCAAAATAAATATTACTCAGTTTGACAAGTATTAAAATACCACTGCATTATCTTGATAACTGCATACATCCTGTACTAAATATCGAATTAAATCACTTCTTTCCACAGTAATATCCAACAAGTAGCTCTTTCTATCTTTAATTAAGCAATGCACAAGAACATACGTTACTACTTTAATAAAATTTTTATCTCATTATCAAACGTAATTCCTCGAAAAGCAATTCATTCACCACGGGTACATAGACATTTGTTTCTTATCTTCCGGACAAATTAAAGAGCGTTATTAGTTTGTCTATAGTTTAGATTCGAGTTTTAGCGGCGATCCAGTACACATTTATCGAGAGTCACCGGCCAGATAATGGGGACCCGGTGATAATCGGCTAGCTGATTGACGATCGTTGAACCGATAATGCGCAGTCAGAATGTATAAATTGTCGAGATTGCAGGCACCTGGCGTCAAAACATAGCTGGACATGATGAGGCAGTTCGCCGTGATTTTCGTGGCCCTCGCGGTCTGCGCCTTCGCTCAAGGAGATGAGTACCAGGCTTCCATCTATGGGTATGCTTCGTTATTTCAAATTTTTCTCTTTTAATATTTCGATAAATTTTTGGACATAAATAGAGAATTTTCAATTTTCTGGTAATGTTTTAGAATAGTTTTAAATTAATAATTTTAGAAGAATATAAAAATATTTCACATTTATAAAATCATGTTAAAAAATTATCATAGTAAAAAAATCAAAAAGAATTTTGAATAAATTTTAAAATGAGAAATAAATTATAATAAATAAGTATAAAAGCGGTTTGTTGATAATGGTTTATTGCGAAAGTAAAGTATTAATATAACAACACGTTTGCTTTATCCGATAATGTACCTACAAATAAATCAAAAGATTATTTAGAAAATCTTAAGATCGATTACAAGATTAAATACATTTTTATAAAAACTGTTCTTTTATTGGTGCGTAATTAGTTCTAAAAATCGATTATATTGTGTTAATTGAAACTGTGTTAATCTAGTGTATTTTTTAGTTTATCTAAAATATATTAATTGCATTACTTATTAATCTGAAAAATATTCCTTATATATTCTGAAGTGTTTTTGTTAAATAAATTTATTGAAATAAAAAGTAATTATAAAGAAAAATTTTTGTTCCATAAAAAATGTCAAACAAACTACGAATTTGTTGCCAAATTAATCGATCATAATAAAATAGTGTTAATGACTGATAACAAATTTAGTGCTCATTTTATGTGATTATATAATTCTTGATAATCATCTAAAATTTAATGTTCACACTATGCAAAAATTTCCACCTACCTACTAAAAATTACTTATCAAAATATCATTTACTTATTTAATTCTCATTTTTTTGTCTACAAAGCATGCAGGGTCTCAGACTGACCTGCAACACGGAGCCCAAGTTAAACTTCGTGCGCAGTTATGAGGGTAAACCTGGTTTCGACTTCTTGAGGCTCACGCGCTCATTCTCAGTGCCCGTCGAGCTCTTCGTTGTGGCCGATGAACTCGAGCAGTTCAAAGTTGCTCTGACATCCGAAGGTATTGAGTACGAAATCTTTGTCGATGACTTAAGCACAATCATTGAACAGGAGAGAATTCAGCAAAAGCTCGCTCGTCTCAATCGCGCCAAGGACGGTGTCTTCAGCTATTTCCCACGGTATGAAGAGGTAAGAAATCATTCTTTTTTTTTTTTGTAACTCAAATACGTATATTTACATTAATTTTGAACTTGTAAGCATAAAATTTAGATTTCTTCGTTTACAAGTATAATTGTCACGTGTTTATTAGAAGGGGAAAAAATCTCTTGTGTAAAAGTTTATTTTCTAATCGTAGTTACAATTTCATCGAAAAACTCAGTGATCGATAGGTGTCAAACACTATATAAACATTATCAGTGACAACCAGAACCAAAGATTAAAACAATCTAAATTGCTTTTGATAGCGATCTTAGGTAAAATACTTTGTAATGATAGGAAAACTAAAGTAGATAAAATATGATCGTATTAATCGCAGTTCATAACAGTTCGCATGCACGCATTATAAATACGAGGTTCTATTTTTATTGTATGTCTAGATAAATATTATTTACAAATATAATTTTTTGATTGTTTAGTAATCACTGTCGATAATTATCTTTAAAAATTAAGTGTTTTGATATGTTAATGCATAAGTTAGCTATTAATAAAGATAATTAATATTTATTCATTCATTTTTTAAATAACAAAATGTTTTCTAAATATGTTTGGAAAAATATTTTGCTAAAGCACTTTATAGTGGTTCTTTTAATTGTAAAATAAGAACTAACACGTACAGTTGAGAGTTTTACACACTCAGTTAACTAAAAACAGCTTTTAGAACATTATTTTTGAACATTTCATAAATATTTTTTATTTCCCACTTAATGCTACATCTACCTGAACTAGTAATTCTCAAAGCTTGTTGAAAGTTACGTAACATATTATAACTTTTTATGAATAATCTAATAGCCTGATCGAAAGATAACGATCAAAACTAACGCACTTTTATCAGATTTAATGCGCACTTTCTACCGTGAATTATCTGGTTCGATTAGATCTTATCAGTTATGTTCAGCGGAAATTCAATTTGAAATTTACTAAAGCTTTTTATATTTTTACTAAAGCATTAATTAAGATAAAAAAGATCATGGAATTCTCAATTTCCAGATCCAATCCTACCTCTACAGCGTTGAGGCCAGCCACCGTGACATCGTGCGAGTCATCAGTATTGGTAAGAGCTTCCAAGGTCGGGATATCATTGGCGTGAAATTATCCACAGGAGGTAAGGACAAACCGGCTATCTTCATCGACGCAGGTATCCATGCACGTGAATGGATCGCCCCGACTACAGCCCTCTATGCCATCGAGCAGATTGCTAACAACGCAACTGATATTCTCAAGAACATTGACATCTATGTCATCCCTTTGCTCAATCCCGATGGCTACGAATACACCCACGAGAGCGCAGCGGTATGAATCTTTCGATATTTTGTTACTTTTTAGGTACAACTATTAGGATAGTGACTGATGTTTTCATCATCGCAAAAAATGATGTAACTTTTTTCAAAAATTTCTCAGTAGATTTTGATGAAATTTTGACAGGGTTTTCGTTTTAATGAGAGAAGTTGGTAGTCTTATTTTCGGCTTTGCTTAATTCATTTAAAGTTTTAAAATTAAATATTTTGAAAAAACAATTCTTTGAGAATATTTTGAAAAATATTCATTTTTTAGAGAAACTTGTTTGATAAAAGTTGTACAATATTATAATCTTTGAAATAACAAGCGATGAAAATCGATTTTTATTACGGTTTTGAAATTTTATTTTGAGAAATGCGGCCATGCCTAGTATGTAAAAACGTATTCTTTTGCAAAAGTCAAATCATTAGTTATTTACTAAAATTTATCGATGAAATCTTATAGACCAGGCTGTGGAGGAAAACTCGTTCGGTCAATTCGGAAGAGCAGAGATGCATTGGAGTTGATGCCAACCGAAACTTTGGACTTGAATGGAATAGTAAGTTATCTTTTAAACTTAGCATTTTGAGACAGACTGTTATCGTATAGATTCAATACTTTCCTAACAGTTGATAATTATCATAAACTACAAATTAAATTTCTCGGATTTTTTCTTAGCCGTTGGAGCTTCAGACTCTCCATGCAGTGACATTTTTGCCGGACCTAAGCCGTTCTCTGAGCCAGAGACTGCTGCCTTAAGGGACTTCCTCTTAGTGCGTAAAGGCCTGATCAAAGCTTATCTTACATTCCACTCCTACGGCAGTGTGAGTATTGCTGGAATAAAATAGATTTTTTATCGATTTACTAAATTGTACTATCTATAATATGTAGTCAATTTTATTATTACTTTTTATACACTTCTAATTTATAAAAGATTTAGTGTATTTTAAAAATAATGTATTCATACTTTTAAAATTTATAGTACTTCCTCCACCCATGGGGTTTCACGACAAAACTTCCAGAAAATGAACCAACTCTCGTGAGTATTATATTATTGGTTAATTTTATTCTTACTAATAAGTAAATTTCTTGAAAAAAATATATTTTTTTAATGTTATTACAGAGATGTGTTGCTGAAAAAGCAGCAGCTGAACTTAAGAAACTCCGAGGTACCAGGTACACCATCGGTAGCTCTACCAACGTCTTATGTAAGTATTATCAAGCAGAATTTATTTTAAATTAAATGAAATTTAAAACAAAATAATGTTTTGATAAACAGTAACTGCAGTAATAAATACGTATATAATAGATAAGGTCAATTTTTGCCGTTTTTTCTTTTCTAAAATAGTTACACATATTAACAATAATATTATTTGTTCAGATGCTGCGGCAGGAGGTAGCGATGATTGGACCATGGGCGAAGTGGGCGCTGATTTGGCGTACACAGTCGAGCTTCCCGGCGGTACCTGGGGCTTCGTTGCACCAGCTAAGGAAATCGTGCCCGTTGGCCAGGAAACTTTCCAGGCCATCAAAGTTGTTGCTCAGTTCGTCGAGGGCAATGTGTGCCAGAAATTCTGAGTGTTAAGCATCGATAATTTTCAAGACGCAGCAGTTTAATTTCATGTGACTTTTTATACTTTTATTAGATTATTCGCAAAAGAAGCATGATAAAAAAACGAAGTTTTTAATAAAAATTTGATAACAAAAAAGAAGATTGTTCAAATTAATTTGAAACTGCTTAAACATATTAAGTTAAAATGAATTATGTTTGCTGATGTTGTATGTATGTGATTGGAGTTTATATAATCGAAGTTCCCATTTAGAGTCGTATACCAAATTCTACAATCTCCATACAAGAAATTCTTTTACAATAAACTAAAGTTGGTCTTTTGATACATTTCTAATGATCATTTTTGATAATTATAATAACGTACGAATTAGCCTCATAATTTTGATTCGTTTTTGGAATTTTATTTATTTAAGGCCAACGTTTTACTCATTTATAAGTAAAAACTTGGCTTACGCAAAGCTAAATCTCTTTTTTGACACTCTGTGCGCAAAGCTCGATTTTGCGCACGCTCGAACAACAAAGCGTATGCTAAATCTCGCTTTGTGCGCGTCGTATCAAAAAGTAAGGTGATTTCGACCCCGCGTGGCCTTTTCATCCTCGCTTAGCTCGAGCGCAAACTTTTCTGCGAGGTTAAAATCACTTTCTCGTACTAGTATCAAAATGTAAGTACTATTCTCGCAAACTCTTATCTCGAAAACTATTATAATATTATGCAACAAATTTAAAAGAAAACATGTTTATAATAATAAAACTTAAACTAATAGTAGGTTGATTACAACGTGTTATGAGGTAGTCTTCTTTCCATTCGTTTTGCATATACTTTTTGTTCGCTACAGCGAGGTTGAAATTAACAACTTCCCGTTTGAAGTTAGGACAAGAAGTTTATACTTCGACGGTTTTGTGCTCTGCTGACGCGGCAGCATGAGTTACAAAAAACAAAATACACTTGGACATGAGTTAATAAAATGATCCACACTGGTGGAATCCGCCATTTTTCGTACGCAAAACAAAAACGCAATGAGACATATTACAAGCACGCTAAAATAGTACATTTTGATACGAATGAGAAAAGTGTTTATTTGCCTTGTGAGTATTTTGCCTGAGAAAGCGAGAATGAAAAGTCAAATGAGGTAAAAATCACCTTACGCACCAGTATCAAACCGTTATTTTATGCCACGAGAGCCGAAAAATCATCTTAAAGTTAGAATTTTGAGGCTAGAGTAGCATAAGATATTTTTTGTAAAACAAGCACGATTTTCGCGTTTTTTTTATACCTGAAATAAGGGCCTAAGTGCCCGTTTTCAGACCGGCGGGTGCTAAAGCGTTTATTGCACGCTGCGAGCGGGAGCTAAAGTTTTATCGCCCTCTGGTCTGAAAAAAGGCAATTTAGGCCATTATATGTATATATACATCGAAGTACATCGATGTTTGGTCGGTTCGTTTCGGAGATGAGTGAATCTCGGAAATTATTATACACGGCGGCGGCGAAATATTTTTAATATATGTATATTTTATAAACAACATACCCTTAAATAATATAAAAATATAAATAACAATCTGATAGGACAGTGGCTGCCATGTCTAAAAACGATCACTTCAGTCCCTCATTGCAGGTAACAAAAAATACGAAAATCGTAAATATGGTGTGAACCAAGGACTTGTAGGCATTTTTGACCTCGTGTGATTGCAGTACTCGGTCTAAAAAAATCTACTTTACGTCCTTGGTACACAATATACTTTTATTTTGTCGATGTTTCGTTTTGATCCATTTATATTATTTTTCCATGAGTATATTTTGTCATTTAAAATAGGTTCTTTTAATAATGCAATGCGAGCTGTAAAACTTTTTATATGCAATAGGCAAATTCTTCAAATATTTAGCATTTACTAATATAGTAAAATTTATTCGTAATATTTTCTTACCAAAGATGAACCTCCGAAAAACAATAAACAGCTGATGATTAAATGACTCTTTTTATTCTGAGAATTAAAATTTATTTCTTTAATTTTACAGCTTTAATTTAGTTTTTCCGTAGATGCTCTTTGTAATAAATTGAACGCTGCGTATGATGTTTTGACAATCTGTAAATATTAATCAACTGTATTTAATATTATTTATAAACTTAAAAAATTGCTTACCCATAAAAATGTCGATAATGATAAACTGCATTGACCGTGAAAAGATATATTTAATCCATTTTGTGCACATACCATAACAAACCACATACTCTTTTTTTCTCGTGTTGAAAAGTTTGACCAATTGCTTGAATAAATGGCATTTGTTACAGCCTTACTCTAGAAAAAAGAAACTCAGCATGATTTTCAATAATAATAAACAATGTCTAGTTCAATTTGCAAAATGTTTTGCAATTTAGTTTCCAAGATTTTTTTTGTTGTTTTCCACGCTAAAAATGAATGAACGTATACGGAGACCAAAAATACACCGAAATTAATTTATAGAATTATCTAAAAATTGAACTGGATATTAAGATGAATATAAAAAATGACGGAGAGAAATATGCACTGCTTTAATAAGTCTATATCATTTTATTTAGTGCAAATAATTTTAGTTATAAAACGTATAAAACGTATTTGACGTAAACAATAATTTATATTTTGCCGTAAAAGGTAAAAGCGTACGTCAGGGCAGCTTCATGAATGAGAAAAAAGTTTGAATTTTGAATTTTTTTTTAATAAATGTACCAAAAATTTATTTTGTCCCATTTTTAAAAGTTATCAACAAAAAATAATTTTATTTTAATAAATTTACTGCAATGAATATTTATAGCAATTTTCTTTAAGAATATAAACAAACTACGTCGAACTTACCTGTAAATGCAGTTCATTTCCAAACCAGCAATAAAGAAATAATTGAAACAGCATGCAAAGAAAGTACATGGTAAGAGACAAAAAGTCAAAACTTGTTACTTTTTTCTAAGAACAAAATTTAATGTGATCAGTTCTATGTTATTAATTCTAAACAAATTTTACTTCTTAAATATAAAAAAAAAAAAAAAATAATAAAAATAAAAAAAAGATATTCTTATACGTATTCTATTATTTAAGTTAAATAAATAACTAAATAAATATCGAAATTCAGTCACCATTTATTTAATTTCTAAATAATCGTAAAAAGTAATTGTAAAACCTTTTTTGTTTTTATCTTTATATTGAATATATATATGAATTACTTTAAAAAATTCTGATTTGACACCACTATACTTCAAATCAGTGGAATGAGATAAAAATTTGTTAATCTATTTCGCGGTAAAAAATCTGTAGATATTTTCTGATCTGAAATTCGTTTTTCTATAATCTAACAATTTTTTCACATTTTTGCTAGGAGACTCGAAAATTTCAAATTTTATACTTAAATCTTATTTTTATACTTAATTTAATACGGTTGGATCTTATTTGTAATGATCTGTACTACAAATTTATGGTTTTTAAAGTTTATTTCTATGCAGCAGTTCACTTTAAAACTCTTGAAGGATTTTTTCGGATCTAATTTTAAAATTAAGCTGTGAATTGGAACGCATTGTTTGAGAATTTATAAAAGTAAGTCACATGAGTTTATATCTTTTACTTTAACAACTATTTATTATGTATTATTATTATTTAATCTAAACTCAAATACGTCATTATTAGATGAGGAGCTTGTTAAGAAATTTAAACTTATTTTAGTAAAAATTAAAAGAATAATAAATATTGATACAAACAATAAGCATAATAAAATTGGAATTGTACAAAGTTTAATCGATATGAAGATCTTGAAGTTTTGGAACAATTAAAAAGATTGTTTTAAATAAACTAATATTGAGCTAATTTTAAGTGAGTCATAATAAAAAAATTGTATTAATAAAAATTGGAATGTACCTGAGACATTTGAAAAATACTAGTACATAATGTAATGAGACTAAAAAATAGTAACGGTACAATTACTCGAGTGAAAATACATTGAATCTTAAATATTATATTTTGTATTAATACATGATGTTTAATACAATCTTTTAACGATGACGTAGAATATGTTAGTCTATGACAATTTATTTTAAGCTGTCCAATAGCCATTATAATAAACCCATAGACCATAGTATCCATTGATACATTCAGAAGAACTCCGTAAATAGCTGCAGCCACTTGACAAATATAAGTGATCCAGAAAGTAATTGTATTAGAAATATTATAAGGTTGATAGGATTTAAATGGTAATTGAATATTATTGTATTCAGAACTCAAGAATGGTATTATTAGAAGCACTAAACCAGTTAATTGAGACAAGCTCATGATCGCCAAAAAAATTTTTGCTGCACAGCTTGAGCATCTTTGAATTATTTTACTTTCATTTAACGACTTTGGTTGACAAAACGGAGATCGGAAATCATTTACCAATTGAATTATTTCATTTTGTCGCACGATAAAGTTCATAATTTTGAGACAAAGCGCTACAAAGGTAAAAGTTAAAAAAAGCACTTCTGTCAACTTGCTTAATTCACTGCGCATTATAACTAATTCAACAATTTGACTCAATGTAAATTGAAGAATAAAAAATAACACTATAATTCTGTAACCTAGTTTGAATACTAAAAACTCGTTGTTTTCATACCACATACCACAAATTTGACAGGTACGAAACATGAATGGTAAAATATCCATTTTAAGTATGGTTTTAAGTAAATATTTGTTTTTAATTTATCTTAATGTATAACTTATTAATACTAAGTCAGCTTAGATTTTTTTTTCATTTCATAAAAAGTTATCGTTATAGAATAATCAACTTCTTAAAAAGACTTTATTTGTTTTCTAATTTATTATTTTTAATTGTGATAACACATAGAAAAATATTATAGACTTATCTTTTTAAAAATAAAACAAATAATAATATAGACAAAATTTATTTTTAGTTGTATTTAAAGATATTAATTGCTACATGATTTCGACATACGTAAAGTTGAAAACAGAATACAATTCTGATTTGATAATGTATTGAGAAGCTTTAGACGCTACTGTTCTGTTAACAATGCATTTACACTGCGCATTTAGCTACCTTTTCTATTATACATACATAATTGCTTTGAATGCTATATTTTATGGTGAATCCACCTCTATTACCTGTTTGCAATGCTATAGATGAATTTAATTGTCTATTTTCTCGTTACAAAGTTTCTCTTAGTTTATTATACTTGACTGTTATTTCATTAATAAGGTTAAAAAATTATATTTTCTTAATATTTATACATATTTACAATATATTCATGAAAAATGTTTCTATAAATTTAAATTCATGAAAATAATTTTAAGTGCATAAAAATTGCTTTTAATTGTTAAAAAAATATGAAAAAAATAGTATATTGTATACCAAGGGCTCAAAGTACTCGAAAATAACTATTTCGATACAAGTGCGAGAAAGTGATTTTAACCTCGTGTAGACTTTTACGCCCGAGCGGAGCGAGCCGAAGGCTCGGGTGGCAAACATGTGCTATGGGGTCACCATTTTACCTCCCGTGTTGCGTATGCTATTTTTTTGTCTAGCGAGGGCTAAAATACAAAATTCTCGCCCCGTTAGGCAAAAAAGTATTTTATTCCACACGCAACCGAAAAGCCCAATTTTTGCCCCTGAATACTCAAGCTCGCAGCGATAATAGCATTTCACAGACCGTGCAACACTTTTCTGGCCCTTTGGAGGAAAGCACACATTATACTACTGTTCCTGAAAGCATTTAATCTAAAATCAAAGAAAGACATTCGTCAATCTCGCCCCAACGAAATTGATTGAGGTCGTTGCGTTGGCCACGTGGCGGCGTTCGAAGAGGATTGCTCGGGGCGCAGATTTCCTTTCTCGAAGAAAGAAAAGGGCGCGGAACGGTCAGGGCGAAGAGGTTCGATCGTAGACGGAAAACCGCAGAGATTGATGAATGTTTTTCCGTTTCCATAGGGTTGTAAAAATGTTTAAAAACAAAAGAGCGGACAGGGACATTCCGCCTTTTCTTCGCTTACCTTTCTTTTTTGAGACCTCGTTCGATCGCCGACGAAAAAGGTTGATTTGTATTTTCTCAATCCTTCTAATAAATGAGTTTAAAAAAAGTTTAAAAGTCTTTTATCGATTGATGTAACAACAACAAACTAAGTGTGGGGGGCTGCCCTTACAAAGAAAGATTGTCCATTCTCAAATGACATTATCTAGAAAGTTGGAGGACCCTCGATCCCTTGTAAACAGGTTTTAGAAAATTTTCTCCCTAGAGACGGTATTGATAAAATTGATAGGCAATAATAGAAAAGGCATACGTTGGAGGATGCTTACAATTCGCTTAATCTTTAATTTTTCTAAAGCTTCGACACGATTTCATCCGGACGTTTCTTAAAAATACTTAGTCACCTGGGCTTTCTAAGGGGAGTCCTCTGCTGAATGTTTTATAAGTCCCTTTGGATAGGAACCAACCTTGGAGAACTATAAATTTGGTTCTGGGTCCGTTGTTGTTTTGCATTTATATCAATGACGTTAGCGAGGTCAAATGGGAACAATTTAGTCACATACTTTATGCAGACGATCTACAGACACACAAAGACACAGATGATGGTACTGGTGTCCATTGCAAAGGCTGCGTTGGAATGGGTGGCGAGTTCATCGCTTAGGCTGATCACCGGGAAGACCAAACCGGTTGTCTCAGGTATAAATAGATTCGTTAACAGAATGTATAAAGCTGGATGTTGTGCTTAATTATGGGATGACGTGGAAGCCTTATATGGATCAGATTACAAAAAAATTCAACAGAGTACTTTACAGTTTAAAATTATTCCGTCGTAACACAATCAAGGCACTACGTAAAAGGCACATAGTAGCGCTGCTGTTCTCCCATCTATACTACTGCTACAAGATTTATATTGACGCAACACTAGAACTGCGACGTAGGATAAAGGTTCTGCAGAATTCCTACATTTGGTCCATATATGGTGTTAGAAGAGATGATTGCATCACCCCTTTTACAAGGGAATTGGATTGGTTTAAAACAGATACCCGTAGAGAGTATTTTGTTTTAATACTCATGTATAAAATCCTTAGAATAGGCTGCCGTAGCTGTCTTTCTTTACAAAACCTACACCTACAGGTCTTGTACGGGGTGATGTCAAAGAGCACAGAATTCCACATCATACGGAAACGGGTAGTAAAGCTTTCAAAGTACGTTTGAATTTTTGAATAGAACACAATCGGTTGCTTGTTCCTGAATATAGCGGGGACAACTTTTCATTTTTCGTAAAAATAATTACTTTTCGCGTTACAGCGAAAATTCTGACTAGACAAGGACAGAGATATCCGGTAGACTCTAACGTAAAAAACGATTTTGGTAAAAGCTCAAGTTTTACTTCCTTAAGCTAAAAGAGTTAATAAAAAAGAAATTCAGTTATGAAATTCAGATTAGAAATGTTTAACAACACTCTATTTTCTATACGTAAAAAAATTGTATATTTTAGATATAGTGTGTTTTATAGCTAGATTCAGTTACTCAAGAAAGATGATGTTGAAGAACTTAAATTTTATCTCTAATGCTATTAGTGTGGTGAACTAGAAACTGTAAACTCAAGAAATTTAGTACTGTGGACAGTCATTTTGAAGTAAATAGAAATGAGTTTTTGTTATAAATAAATTTAAAAATGCACTTGTTAACTAATCTATGTAGCTTTCTACTGCATCATAAATTTGCCAACGCCAGTAATTCGCGGTTAACCTATAATTAAAATTTGAGTTAAGTGTGTCAACAAGTTGAAGATCTATCTCTGAAGTCGCAAAAGAATTTTGATAGAATTCCTTTCAAAAGTACCACTCTTACTGTTTCTACTAGTGGATTATCGAGAAAAAAAGTAACGTATGTGTTATAAATAAAATCATTATAAATCATTTCATTCTTGTAATATATTGTACAATTGTACGTATTTGCAAATTTGTATTATATAAAAGATCAAAAAAACACTTTATATTTATTATATAATATTATATACAAAAATTGCATCTTTGAAATAACATGTAGAATAATAATTAGATTTTAAATATTATTCCTTAGTTTTCAGCTGACTCAAGGGGATGCGAATGACTTATTTTACCAGTAGCAGGATAGTGCAAGCTAATCACAACAAATCTAAAAGCTTTTTCAATACGTTTAAAAAACATGAACAAATAACACAATATATAATATTGAAATATAAATTCATAATAAGTTAGGTACTTATTATTACTATTTATTATAATTTAAAAAAATTAATTTTTGTTACTTTTACTTTGTTAAAATAAAATATTATATTGGCTTTCTATGAATTCAAAAAGATAAAGTTTTAAAAATTTTAAATCTTGTTACGGATAGAATTCGCTGTGAGACGTAATACAGAGTAAGCATTGGCTGATAATTATCTATATCTCGTTTAAAAAGAAAAGAGCAGCGTTGTCAAGCAAAATGTTTGAGTTTGTTGATTCAGAATTACGTTTTTCGGTATAGCACGTGGCGAAAAATATAGTTAGAAAGAATAAAGTGTTTTAAAAGTAAGAAAATGTCTAAGCATTATTTTTTCCTCGCAATAAGTTTTGTATCGTACGGAACAAATCTAATTAAATGATGAAAAAAGATTTCAACGAATCTTTTCAAGTTTATTTTATGCGTTAGCTACTCAAAATAAATCATTTTAGGCTTTAAATAATTTCAAACATGTTCAATGAAGATGTAACTGTAACATAAAATATTGGTAACTGAAAAACGATAAAGCATAGTAATTAAACAAAGTTTGATTGATATAAAGAGTTAAAATTTTTTAAATTCTAAAATTTATTATTTTTAATCTAAAAAAAACATACGCACTTATAATAATGAATTAATTATAAGTGATATTTAATGAAAAACTATTAATAAAAATTATTTTGTACCTGAGACATTTGAAAAATACTAGTACATAATGCGATGAAACTAAAAAATAACAGAGGTACAATTACTCCAGTGCAGAAATGTTGAATTTTAAATACAATATCTTGTATTAATACATGATGATCAATGCAGTTTTTTAATGATAACGTAGAGTTTATCAGTCTATTACAATTTACTTGAAATTGTCCAACTGTTAAGTTAATAAATCCATAAATAACAGTGTCTAATGATACATTTAGAAGAATCCCATAAGTAAGTGCAACACTTTGCAAAATGTAGGTGATCCAATAGTTTATTGTATTAGAAATATTATAAGGTTGATAAGCTTTAAATGGTAATTGGATATTATTATTTTCAGAAGTAAAAAATGGTGTCACTAAAAGCACTACACCAGTTGATTGTGCGAAACTCATAAAAACAAAAAAGATATTTGTCACAGTCTTTGAACAGTTTTGAATTATTTTTTTTTCTTTCAACGACTTAGGTTGACAAATTGGCGATCGGAAATTATTTAATAAATCAACGATTTCATTCTGTCGGGCGATAAAATTTGTTATTTTGAGACAAAGCGCTATATAGGTAAAGTTCATAAAAAGCACTTTTGTTAACTCATTTACTTCGCTATGCGTTGTAATTAACTCAAAAATTTGACTCAATGTAAATTGAAAGATAAAAAATAAAACAATAATTCTATAGACAATTTTCAGTCCAAAAAAATTGTTATTTTCATACCATATGCCACAAATTTGACAGGTGCGAAATGCACATGCCAAAATATCCATTATAAATATTGTTTTTAAATTGTCTTAAACAATCACTTTAAATCCATCTCAATTTTATGACTTATCAATCGGTAAGCTTTGTTTTTTTCTTCTTACTAAAAATAATAGTGATGTAATAAAAAGCTTTTTGAAAGAACACTTTCTTTTTATTTTACTAAATTTGACTACGATATATTATTATAAAGAATCTTTCAAATTACATGTTAGAAGATAATTATATATTTTTAGTTCACTTAAGTAATACGATGTATACAATTTTTTAAATGATCTAAACCAGTACAAAGTTGACAATAGAGTGCAGCACTGATTTCATAATGTATTGAGAAACTTTGTATGTACATTACTGTACTATTGAAAATACATTTATATTTGATCAACTAGCTACATTTAAACAGAAAGCTATCTTCTCTATTATACATCCGTAATTGCTTCAAATACGTCATTTGGCGTTGTATTACTTATTTGTAATGCTATAGATGAATTTGATTGTGCACTTTCTCATTCCAAAATGTTCTTCTGGTTTGTTACAGTGGGCTATTATTTCTATTATTAAAACAATCGATAAATTTTATGTTTTTTTTTTCATATAGTTGTAGTATCATTTTTAAAAATTTTTCAAGAAGTATAACAAAAATTATTTTAAATTAGTAAGAAAAAATTATAGAAGTAAGAAAAAGCTTTTTAGTATTTTAAATAAAATTTTACTAGTATTTCATATAAAATTTACTTTTTGATTAATAAATAATCACATCATATAGAAGAACGTTTGAACAAACGTTTTAAAAGCTATTTTTTACAACTCCTTCATCCAAAATTTGTAAGTATGATAAATAAAAAGTGAAGTTGTTCTATTAGAGTAATGATTTTTGTTTTTATCCTTGTATTATTCAAGGAAAGTCGTTTAGAAAAAGTAAATTAACAAAAATTAAATAAACGTTAATAAATATTAATTAAAATGTTAATTATTTTATATATTTTTATTTTTATGCCACTCTAACCTCAAAATCCTAACTTTAAGATGATTTTTCGGCTCTCGTGGCATAAAATACGGTTCGATACTGGTGCGTAAGGTGAACTTTTCACCCTCGCTTCGCTGGGGCGAAAAACGTCTCACGAGGCAAATAACCACCTTCCGTACCCGTATCGAAATGTACTATTACTTATAAAATGCAGAGTTTTTATCAAAAAACTAATAAATGATTTAATAAATAATAAATGATAAAGTTATCTGCATTTTTTAATTGATTGCTCTTTCTTTTAATCTTATATATTACTCTTCTGTTGTAATTTTATTTTACTTTTAATAGAATTTGGGCAGATTTTTACCAGAAAACGTCGTTAGTAGAGGAAGTTTCTGCGCAGAACATGGTACGTATTCGCTTATTATTTTACTCGCTTCGGACGTGCTTAAACGTCCACACGAAGTTAAAATCACGTTATCGTCCATGTATCGTACATAATTTTTTGATACGACGCGCGGGAAGCTTGTTTTAACGCACGTGATTCCGACTGACCGTGCGGGAAAACGTACTTCCTACACGCCGTGTGGAAAAGTAACGTAAATTTATTAAAAAACTACAGTCAACGTTTCGGAGCAAACGTTACTTATGTTATTTACGTTACTTTGTTTGTTATACATCGATCAATTCTTTCTCTACAAAATCTTCTACAATGATCATTAAATTCTATATTCAACTAGAATATTTAGAATATTCTGGGTAAATAGTAGTCAATTTTCTACCAGCGTAACAACAGATCGTATTTGTAAATCGTACTTTCTGTTCGCACATTCTGGGCATTATTAGTTTTTCTTTCTTAATTTTATGCAAAATTATTTGTTAGTATATTATTTAATTAGAGTTTTTTGTAATTGCCAGTTATTTTGTGATTTATTCTATCGCATAGCATGTTGAAATAGATTTTAAAATATCATAAACTCTTAAGATATTTGGAACCGCAGAGAAAAATAATGAAAGATCTCTGAACTCTTGTGTAGAATACAGGTATTTATCAAGAAGATCTAGAAAAAGGTCAAACAAAAATAGTATTATTGACATTAACATTATATTTTCTGAAGTTGACAAAATTATATGTTGTAATATGTGTCGTGGTGTTACTTGACAAATTTTATGATAAATATCAGCAATCGATTTCATAAATATAATAAATATCAGCAATCGATTTCATAAATATAATAAATATCATAAAAATGTTAAATTATTGTAAATTTAATAGCGATATAACTTATCAGCGTTCGATGACCGCCGCAATCACTTTTTTTTGCAAAAATGAAGATGTTTTACTAAACGCAAGCACACATCCGACAACACCAATGTGATCTTGTGATCCTCTTGTGATAGCAAGGCAATGATCGCAAGAAGTGAATTCTGCAATTTTGGAAAATGAAAACGAAGAGGCACCCCAAGTAGGTCGGGGAAATATATTGAGGAGAACCCCAGGAGCTTCAGTCCGTGGAATAAGTTAGAATAGATCAGATCGTTGAAGGGCCGATTTTCCTTTTTCGATTTCATTTTTACAAATGCACATATTGAAGTTAAATTTTCTTTTGAAACTTGTTTAATATTTATTTCCGAATACGTTTAATTATTTTGATGATTTCTTGGCTAATT
Organism: Eupelmus azureus; assembly: GCA_030522685.1. Lineage (NCBI taxonomy): Eukaryota > Metazoa > Arthropoda > Insecta > Hymenoptera > Eupelmidae > Eupelmus > Eupelmus azureus. The sequence goes on from JAPYZA010005328.1 coordinate 21,480, forward strand.
TTACTTTAAAACACCCTTCCTACCCTAGCCGAATTGCTGCTACAAAGAGACTTTCGTAGACATGGAATATATCAGATTGGTAGAAAAAATTTAACTAATAATGATTCGTACACTTAAACTTATTCCTATAGTATTGATTGTAATATATTTCTATCTATATATATATTAAAAAGTAGCAGAGGAATTTATAGCTGAAGCCTTATGAAGAAAACAAGGATTCTTTTTATTACAAGGCACATCACTGGAAGAAGAATTGCTTGTGAAGAAGGAAGCTCATGAACCGGATTGCACATCATCAAGGAACTACTAAAAATATGGAAATAAAAAATATAGTGGTCAGAGGAAAAGTATAAAGTAAAGTACCACTAGTATATTGGAGATGGAGATTTAAAAATCTTCAAGAAAATTTTTGAAGTGACGTCATGCGAGGATGGTCTTATTGTCAAAAAGAAAGAGTGTATTGAACATGCACAGAAGACAATGGGAACTCGCCTCAGATATTTTAAGAAGACATTTGTTGGGCAAGTACTTCCTGATGGAAGTGAATAATGACTGTCAGCATTCATCGACTGATTATGAGGCTACAAGTAAACGACAATTGACTAATGAAAGCTTAAAATAAAGGTATTTAATTCCTCTTTCAACAATTTTTCCAATTTTTGAACTATAATAAATTTTAGTTTTAATTATAACAAAAATTTTTTATTTTTAGATTTTAATTATGAATTGTCCCGTTAAATTTTATGTGCTAAATTATTTCACATTGGAAGTATAAGGAAAATAGTTTTTAAAATATCACTTAATAGATCTTTCGATTGATTCGATTCATGCGCGACCTAAGTAACTTCTTAAACAACTTAAAAAAATTTTTTTGAGTTAGTTATAAGTAATTAAAGTTGACAACTGTAATTTTGGGTAATAAGAAATCAATTTATCATAAATTTAGTTTCTTCCGAAAAGTTTTATTAGGTATAACCTATCAGAAATAACTTGTTTTTATTACTTTTTTGTCGTTTTACTGTCCATTTGTTAATATTTCATTTCTGATCTCTGATAAAATATTTATTTTAATTTTTTAATATTCAAAAAGATACAAAGGTTTAACATTTTTAAACTTTATTAAAATGGATTTCTAAAAAAATCTTATCTTTTAGAAATTAACTTGTATTACTTCTACTTTGTTAAAATAAAATATTTAAAAGCTTACATTTTTTAAATCTCTTATTAAAGAGCTTGTTCAAAAAATTTAAAAAGGTCAACAAATTACTTCAATAGATTCTTTTAAGTTTATTAGACGCGTTTGTTAGTTGAAATAAATTATTTTAAGTTTTATAAAACTTCAAACATCATAGACCAAGAAATCTGGTTGTCATATAAAATATCAGTAACTGAAAAACGATAAACATAAAGGTTAATATAATTAAACAAAGTGTAATTATTATAAAGGGTTAAAATTTTTGAAATTCTAAGATCTATTATTTTGAATGTGAACAATAAAAAGCATGCACGCTTAATTATAAGTAAATGTTATTTAAAGTAATGATTTTTATAAAAATTATTCTGTACCTGAGCCATTTGAAAAATGCTAGTACACAATATGATTAAAGTTAAAAATAACAGAGGTACAATTACTCTAATGCAGAAATATTGAATTTTAAACACAATATCTTGTATTAATACATGATGTTTAATGCATTCTTTCAAGGATAACGTAGAATTTATTATTCTATTACAATTTACTTTAAGTTGTCCAACTGTCATAATAATCAATCCATAAATAAGGGTATCCATTGATACATTTAGAAGAATTCCATAAGTTGCTGTGACCACTTGTAAAATATAAGTGATCCAAAAGTTTATTGTATTAGAAATATTATAAGGTTGATAAGCTCTCAACGGTAATTGAATAGTATTATTTCCAGATGTAAAAAGTGGTGCCGCTAAAAATACTATACCATTTAATTGTGATACACCCATGAAAATGAAAAAAAATTCAGCCACAGTCTTTGAACAGTCTTGAATTATTTTTTTTTCTTTCAACGACTTACGTTGACAAATTGGCGATCGGAAATTATTTAATAAATCAACTATTTCATTTTGTCGAGCGATAAAATTTGTTATTTTGAGGCACAGTCCTATATAAGTAAAGTTTAAAAAAAGCACTTTTGTCAACTCATCTATTTCACTGTGCATTTTAATCAATTCAATAATTTCACTTAATGTAAATTGAAAGATTAAAAATAAAACGAGAATTCTATAAGCCATTTTTAGTGCAAATAATTTGTTAGTTTCATACCATATGCCACAAATTTGACATGTACGAAATACGCATGGCAAAATATCCATTATAAATATTGTTTTTTGAATTGTCTTAAACAGTCGATTTCAATCCATTTTAATTTTATAACTTATGAATATTTGATTAGCCTTATTTTTTCTATTAAAAATAAAAGTTATGAAATAAAAAGCTTTTTGAAAAAATTCATTAAAATTATTACAATTTATTAAAATTGTTAGAATTTATTGTTTATATTGTTATATTTGACTGCAATATATTACTTAAAAAAAAGCTTTTAAAATTAACTGTCGAAACAAAATGTATAATATAGTACGTAACCATTAAGACACCATTCTTCGAATAAAATATATTTTTAGCTACATTTAAGAAATTCAATTGATACCATTTTTAAGTGATCTGAACATATTCAAAGTTGAGAATAGAGTACAGCGCTGATTTCATAATTGAGAAACTTTGGACATTTCTGTACTATTGAAAATACATTTATATTTGAACACATAGCTACATTTAAACACAAAGCTACCCTCTCTATTATACATACGTAATTGCTTCAAATACGTCATTTGTCGTCGAATTCATCGCGTATTACTTATTCGTAGTGCTATAGATGAATTTGATTGTGCAGTTTCTCATTTCAAGAGGTTCGCCTGGTTTATTATAGCTGGCTATTATTATTTTCATTATTGAGACAATCAATCTCGCTTCGCTCGGGCAGTATAAACGCAGCCTCGTGAAAAAAAATTCTTGTTCGGGCAGTAAACACACCCGCGGGAAAAATCTGCTACTTTTGCCCCTTGTTGCATAATGTACTATTTACTATTTTAAATACATTTCTCTAGCATCTTATATTAAATTTTCTTTTTGATTGTTATAAAAATATGATGTTAACTTATTAGCACTAAGTTTTCTCAAAGAAATTTGATGTATTTTTTGTCTTTAGTTTTTGTACAAGAAATAAGATGTTAAATTTTGAGTCTCTAGTTAAAAAACTTTTTTCATTAACAATAGCTATATTTCGAAAAATTTTTTTTCGCGGTACTGGCAAACGGTTAGTTTAGTCGCCCTTGCTTATACACAATCTAGAAGAGACGTATTTTAATAATATTTTTTGAAAAATTAAAAATTTTAATTACGAGCGCCGTGAGAAGCATAAATTTATAAACCGCTTAATTTACATTTGTCGAAAACAAAAATATTGAAGTCCGACTACAATCAAAATGAGTTCATTGCAAAGCAACCATTTTTATGTTAAAAAAAATTAATTTCTCTGCGAGATTCAGGAGCCAAGATACGTTTTCTTTTTATAATAAACTATTGCTCCGTTAATAAACGATATATTGAAATTTTTCAAATTTGGTGATACAGTTTAAGAATTATACATTTAAGATAACCATTAGTCATTACCTTTGGAAACTGAAAATCTTATGAAGTATACTTCAAATCGTAGCTCTTAGAAACAAATTCTGTTAATCGGCCAATTTTTATCGTATCTTGCTCTTACTTTTTTTAATTTGGAGTAGCGCTAATAGAAAATAAGATTGGTATCATCAGTGTTAGTGATTTTATTTATTTAAAATTTAAAAATCGCATATATTTTATTTTATTATTTTTTTTTTGGAACACAAACGGATTTTTATTTAAAAACACTAACTTTCTTTCTTGCGTATCCTTTTACATATTATTTCAATTATTGTTTATTTATTGTGCAAACATTTTTATTTATACTTTTCTTTATTTTAAAACCCCGTAACTGCGGTAAAAATTTAAAACAAATGTATCAGGAGTATCGATTACATCGTCAGCAATATAAGTGGGTGTAATTGATCTCCTCCGAACCAACGTGAACTTTAACACATGGAAATTTGCTAGAATATGTATCTTGCGCGAATATATAAGTGCGAAATGGGCTGTAAGAGTATGATTTGCAGTTGTACAAAGCATGGTCTTCGCTGCTCCGAGATTTGCTTCAACTGTCACGGTTAGTCTTGATCAAACATAGAGGAAGTCACTTCAGAAATAGAGGATGAAACAGTAAATAACGATGTCAACGAAGAAAATGATGAAAATGAAGATACGCAACACAACAAACGTCAACGACTACATTAATTTTTGCATGTACTTAATTAGTTTTAATGGTTTCATGTAAAATATGAAAAATGCTTGTAATAATGAATTAAAATGGTATTTGATTACACCGGATTAGACCAGATACTTCTAACCCAATTGTTTTAGATTTTAAAAATAATAGTATAAATAAAATGTTTGAACATTAATTAACAATAATTGAAATAATATGTAAAAGATAATGCAAGAAAGAAAGTTAGTGATTTTAAATAAAAAACAGTTTCTGTTACAAAAATTTAATAAAATAAAATGTATACGATTTTAACAGTTTAAATAAATAAAATAAATCAGTAAAAGTGGTGACATCAATCTTCTTTTGTACTCGCGCTACCCTAAATTAAAAAAAAAAGTGTATGATACCAAGACAATTGGCCGATTAACAGCGTTTTTTTGGAGAGCTACGATTTCAAGTATAGTTTATAAGCTTTTCAGTTTCGAAAGGCAAACGCACGGTGATACCCCCACTCCGTCTTCTGCGCTGCTGCCGGCCGCCCTTTCGCGTTTCGCTTTTGTCAAGATTAGATTGTTTCTCAAACTCATTTTGATTGTAGTCGGACTTCAATATTGTTGTTACCGACAAAAGTAAATTAAGCGGTTCATAAATGTATGCGTCTCAGAGCGCCCCTAATTACAATTTTTCATTTCTCCAAAAAGATTATTAAAACACATCTCTTCAAGATTGTGTAAAAGCAAGGGCGACTAAACTAACCGTATGCCAGTACCGCGAACAAAATTTTCAAAATATAGCTATTGTTAATGAAAAAACTATTGTGACTAGAGACTCGCAAATTAACATGGTATTTTTTGTACTTAAGTACTATATTTTTAAAAGATATTATTGCAAAAAATTAATTTGTATAAAAGTTATTAACAATTTACAATTTTGACGAATTTTGCGTTTTTCTGTTATTTGCAAGATAACTATAATCGATACATCAGTGCCCTCGCGGACTTTCTTGTAGAAAATTTAATGACGAACAACTTTTAATCACAACTTCGTACAGTAAAATCAATACTTTACAAGACACAGAGCAATATATCCAACTTCAATCGTTAATTGTTTATGAAGCTCACCAGATTTACTGTTCACGTTTTGATATTATCAAAATTTATCAAAAAGCGAAAACTTACGTGTGATCAAAACGAGGGCATGTATCAGTCTAAGAAGGGGATGATCAAAATTATTTTATATTTTCGATAGTAGAGCATAAAAATGTTTTAAATATTACCAAGTGGATGTCTTTAATTAACAAACATTTTTTAAATAATTCACTGCAAACAACACTGCCCTTTGCGAACACTGTTT